>JAMLFT010000949.1:0-34938 GCA_026544285.1 Pachyrhizus erosus | reverse complement strand
ACGACGCTCTTCCGATCTAATATTTTTTATATGATATTATTTTATAATAAAATAAAATACAATAATTGACTTATTTTATTCATCTTTAATTTATAAAAATTTAAAAATTAAAAATAAAAAACTAAAACTAACTTTAATTTTAAAAATTTCAAAACTTAAAAAAATATCACTCCAAGACCTAATGCTTATAATTTCATACTTTTTTTAAAAATAAATCTTTATGCGTGTTTTTTTTTCTGCAAGAGACATGTAGGCGGCTGACTTTAATAAATACCATTATTTGCACGAACCTAACAAGATATGCTAGTTGACAACTAACTTTTTGTATGGTTTTAAATATGTCCAAAATATACACAGGCTCACAGGTGCAATTGAGGCAAAAATTAATGAAAAAAAAATGATTGGGTGTGGCTATTTTAAAGCATCAAATATTTTAAATTTAATTTATTTTCTTGTTTGTAAGCTTATAATTTTTTGTTAAATTATTTAACTGCCATATGAATCAGATTACAATATTTTAAAACTTCAACATGAGTCAAGTTTTGAGAACCAACCGTTTTTTTTTTTTTTTTTTTAGATCCAGATATGAATAACATGCATATGCCGATTAGCATTAATGTAAAAAAAAGATGATGGAAGAAAAGAGTGCAAAAAGGAAAGGGTTAATTTCTTAAGTGGGGGAAGGAGGAATACAATTATTGTTATTTTTAGATTTAAATGATAGTAACATTTAGTTTGTTAGTATTTTATTGGAGTAGCCAACCACTGCACTGATATTTAAAGAGCAGAAAAAAAAAAAGGTGTCTTCAATGGCAAAAGTCACGTGTTCTCTCACTCGGTCACCTGCCAGCAACATGCAGTCAAACTCTTTCTCTTTAAATTCCATGTAAATAAATTCAATATTAACATGTTAATAAATTCTATGAAGTCTCACCTTAGAATAGCGACGGATTCAATTTCTTTTTAATGGGAGTAAAAAAAAATAGACTAATATATTTACAAACGAAAAATATTATTAGTGGATAAAATTAATATCAATTTATCCATTTTATTTTATAACTTTTTACATTTATTTTATTAAAAAAAATTATAAGGTCAATACTTATTTTTTTATGAAGATAAAAAATAACTATTTCATATATTTAAATAAAAAATTATTTTGTGGGGGCAATTGCCCTCATTGTATACATACATATGCCCCTGCCTTAGATGCTTATTAGGTGATTTACGCAAGGAGAATAAATTGGATAAAGGTAGCTCAATAGTTATAAGTAGAAAGCGAGATATATATATATATATATTAGGTAATTTTTTTGTTTAGTATTTTTATTTGAATTTTTTTTTTTGTAAAAATATGATACTCAAGTGTTGTTTATCTTTTTTTATAAAATATGTTTTAATTATTATGAAGATAATAATATTTTTTAGATAAAATATTTGATTATTATTTATTTTTTAAATAGTATTTTTCTTTTATAATTCAATATTATATTTTATTCAATAATTAGCGATAATTTGGTTAATAATATAATTTATTTCAATTCAATAAATCTTTAGAACATGATTGATACAATTTTTTCATAAAGAATATTGTGAACCTGGACGTCACTTTTTATTACAAATTCACAAAGGTTCTTAAAAACATGTGAAATGATAATTAACATTTGTAATCCTCAATATTTACAAAAATAATTTTAGTTTATATTATGTATAAATATATTTTTATATTATTCTTAAATATATATATATATATATATATAATTATAATTTTTCTATGAAATTTGATGTTTATGGGAGAACTTTCGTTTTATAATTGTTACCCCAACTGACCCAACCTAGCTCTGTATCTAGTTGGGTCTACTTTTATTTACAACTCAATCCGATCTAATCCTGTCAGAGTATATAGTATTTTTTTTTAATTTTCTTAAAAAGACAATGGAAAATAACATATATTTCTTGTTTTAATTCATGATTTTACTATTTAATATATAATTTAAAAACATGTCAGTATAGAGAGATAAACCCTAAAACAAAAAAACAAGAGTATGGCATCTGAAAATATTATAATTTGTTGTGGACAAAGCTTGCACGCTGCTAAAATGTCTAAAGAAACTGTTGGACTAAAAAACTTTTTTCATATCTGTAGCCATCTTAAAAATTTCAACTTCACGTGAAACACGCCGTACAAGTAAGTAAGGTCCATAGCTCTCAATAAACCACCTCATTGAAAGCTCAACAATTCTCCATATCAATTGAGCCGGCCCATTGTGATTCATTAGGGTGCCAACACGTATACCTGGAACTTCCGTATATTTATTATCCTTCATTTTTATTGAGAGATTTTTATTTTTTAAAAATTATATACTTATAAAATAATTTTATATTATCATATAATTACTTATATGATTAAACCATAATTTTATATTAATTAAAATTATTAAAAATGAAAAAAACATTTTAAAAAAAAAGTGAACTGAGAAAATATTTCACATTTATAATGTGGTCACCCTAAAAAAAAGGAGAAAAATATTTCTAGTTTAAAACATAGTAATTCGTTGATGGCAAATGTTTAACTTGAGTATTGAACTTGCAACAATCGCGAACATAACGAGACTGAAGAGAAAATATTGTGATTTCAATCAATTTTTAGGTGATACATTAATTTTTATATATAAATTTTAAAAAATATAATTATTTATTTCTTGAAAATTAGCCAGAACTATATGAATTGGGAAAACTATACTTTTCCACATTTATCTTAAATAATATTTTAGTGCAGGGATGGTATAAGTCACGTGAAAGTTTATATATAATTCGAATATATAAAAATTATAATAATTATTAATATTATGATAAATAAATATATTTAAATATATAAATAGTATTTTCAATTTATAGTAAAAAAATTTAATTGTGATGTAAAATTATTTTTAACTATTAATATTTATTTTAAAAATATCAAAATTTAATATAGATGTAACAATAAAAAGAATAAATAGTTAAAATGAGAGAATGTTTACAATGAATGACAAATTTCTTTTTTTGTTTACGAGAATAGCATATGAAGTGAACTTCTAAGTAAAAGAGAGAGAATATATAATATGATAATTAAGATTTTGGTATAAATATTAAAAAATATAATTAATATTTTGTATTCTATAAAAAGTATTATATGATTTATTATTATACTATTTAAAATTTTAATTAATTAGATTTATTTTGTATATATAATAATTATTCTCATAAAGAATATTTCATAACAAATATTTAATATTTTATTTATTTTATAAAACTATAACTAACTTAAAATAATTATTTTTTTTACTAAAACATTATATAAAATAGGACGGAGTAGAAAATAGTTTGATTTTATCCAACGTTAAAACTTAAAATCTCGATGTATGTTTTTCGACCTGTTTTAGTGGGACACATTGAGGTTTACTTTAACTCAACACATCACACTGCCTCACACACCGTTTAAAACTGGACCTGACAAGTTGGGGAAAGTTGGAACCATTGGATTGGTTTTGTAAGTCTATAACTAAAAAAACAAAAACGTTACGATTTTCTTTCTTTATCTATTAATTCTTTGTAAAAAAATATTAATTCTTGCACGAACAAATTTGATTGACATCAAATTTTTAAAACCAAAATTATAAATAATATTCTTTTTACTTAAAAATTAATACCAATTAAATTAGTCATTTAATTAAGTGAATTTGAGTAGGTTTTTGTTTTTATTTTTATTTTTTAAATTGATTTATTTTTTAATTATTGAGCAAGTCAACTTGTGAATCCACTCTAAACCAAGATGCATCATAGTACAATTTATATTTTTATAATTCATTGATGGTCAAAACAATTAATCTAATTTGTTATTTTTAATTTTCATAATAAATTCTCCATATAATCAAGTCATAAAAAGAGTCATAATGATGAACAATCAAAGGTTAATATTTTGTTTGGACGTGAGAAAGAAAATAAAGAGAATGGAAGAGAATATGTTAAAAAAAAATAAAAGAGAAAAAATAGAATAAAAAATAAGATTGTTTGGTCAAATAAAAATAAAATAAAATTGAAAGAAAATATGTTAGTTAAAGTTGTTTCTTTAGTAAGAAAAATAAATGAAATAAAATTGAGTAATTTTTAAAATTATCATTTTAATAATAGAAATTACTATCATTTTTTATTATTTTTATTAAAATATCACAATTTAAGTGAGATAATTGATTAAGAACATTGATAATCGATTATATATAAAAAATTAAAAAGACATCTTAAATATTTGTCCATATAATCGATTAAGTGATGTTAATAATCAATTATTTAGATAAATAAAAAGTAGTATTGCCCCCAAGTGAGGACATAATCGATTATCAAATTTTTATATCGATTATGGTGCTCAATAGAAAGACTCACGAGATCCGCGAAGCTTGTATTTTGCAAACAAAAAGCAAGAGACACAATAATAAAACATCTCCTTTTGTTCAAATTTCTACACAAATGACTGCTCATTAAAAGAGAAAGGAGCAAAGGTGAGTCCCACAAAATTCTTAAAAAATTTCTCACTATTTCTATTCATCCAAACTCGGTAAATTTCTACTCTTCTCTTCTCTTCCTCTGTGCTGGCTTCCTTTCAAGCCTACTTAAAAAGCCAACCAAACAGAGGATAAAAGAGCTAATTTGGCAAGCGTGAAATTTTTTTATGTACACACCATTTTAATAACAAATAACAGATGCATAGTGTTGATTTCGATCATATAAAATATTTTTGTGAGAACGTGTTTTACTAAATTATTGAAAACTACTTTTTCAACAAATTATTATCAAATTAAGATTTAAGGTATGTTTGTTGGTATTTATTTAATTTTTTTTAATAATATAAGATTTTTTTGTAATTTTTTATATATCTGTCTAATTTGTTTATTTAAAAAATCATTTTTTATTTTTAAAAAATAAATTATATTTGCATCTAAAAAACTATTTTTTTATAAATACTTTTTTTTTAATTTAAACAAATTGATCTTTATTTTTATAAGTATATGATTGCATTAAATATTTATAAGAAGAGTTTGTTAATCTACAATAATCTTACATAGATCAAACATGATTTTTTCAAGAAAATAATATTTATGGCCTTTATAAAAAAATCAGCACTTATTTGTAAGATTAATCACTATAGCTGCTAAAACAATTCAAACAGAATTTATTTCATTAAGTTTTTCTATCAAACTCGATAAAATTTATAAGATTAAGTGTTAAACTTATTAAAGTAAATTAAAGGAATTGATTTTAACAAAATTTTCAACGAAACTTAAAGAAATTAGTTAAAAAGAGTTTATGAAAAAGTCATCTCACTTATATTAATTGAAATAGGTTCATCCCAATAGTTCCTAATTCTTGCAACTACATAGGCATTTTAATATTGCCTTTACGTGTAGTTCACCACGATGAATAAAAATACTTGGAATAATGTTTGAGTGGTATTGGGAGGTTGACATCTAACAATCAACATCTAGAAATAAACGGGGTTAACAATAGGAAATAGTATAGCTTATTCATTCTAATTATCTTTAAAGAAAAATGATAATTAGTGTGATAAGGACATTAGTTAAAAAAACATTGAAATGTATAAAAATATATTTTTATATGATTTTTAATAAAAAAATCTTTTAATTCGTTATCTAGTATCTTTAAAATATTGATTAACAAAACCTATCTTTAAATAATAAAAGATAAAGTTATTTTCACGATTGTATATTTAAAGATGATGTGTGTTATTTAAAAGCTAATTATTGACCGTTAGTTCACATGTTTGTATCTAGTGACTTTCGGTAGTTGGATACATTAGATTTTAATTAATTTAAAATAAATTAAGGTTAAGATGTTTCTCAATAAACTAATTAAACTGGTTCGATTTTTTTAAGTTCAATTGAACATTTGTCACAAGAAAGAATAGATACTCTCCACTATCCATTGAGTTTTCTTGGTAAAATAATATCGAAAAAAGAAGATAGAAGGAGAAAAATATAAAACCTATTTTCAAATTGTTTAGCACAATAGTAAGATTTTTCTGTTTTATGTACCTCAGTGTGTTTTACAATTCAAATATGCAATTCAGGCTATATATATAACCATACAAACTAAAAAAAAAAAACAACATTTATACCCATTAACCCACTAATTTCATGCAAAGAGTAGTGAGTGGTTTCTTAAAATTATGCACTAATCCACTAATTTCTTGCACAGAGTAGTGAATAATTTCCTAAGATTATGCACTGAATTTTAGCTCTATATCCTAAAGAATAGGTCAACAATTGACCACTTGCTAACATTCTCTCCCTTAAACTGGATGCAAGAATATTTAGTTTAATTTTGATGCTTCAATTATGTCCAACATATTGCAAAGTTTTGAGAATTGCTCCAATTTGAGGGACTTAGTCATGATATCAACAATTTGAATCTATGAACTACAGTAATTTAACTTGATAATTTCGTCTTTCACTAAGTCTCTTAAAAAATGAAATTTAATGTCAATGTGTTTGCTCCTCTCATGAAACACTGGATTCTTAGATAGTTGTATAGTGGAAATGTTGTCGCATATAATCAATATGTTCTTCTATTCTTTAAAGTCTAGTTTCTCCAACACCCTTTGAATCCAGATACATTGACACGCACATGAGGCAATAGCTATATACTCAGCTTCGGTGGTGGACAATGACACTATTGGTTGTTTCTTTGAAAACCATGAAACTGCTCTAGAACCAAGCAAAAATACAAAACCAGAAGTGCTTCTTCGATCATCTATATCTCTAGCAAAGTCATTGTCCGTGTATGTTACAACATTTGTGTTTCCCCCTTTCTTGTAGTAGATACCTAGTTCAGTTGTTCCTTTCAAGTACCTCAATATCCGTTTAGCTACAAATCAGTGAGATTTAGTAGGACTAGGCATAAATATACTGATTAAGCTTACTCCATACATTAAATTTGGTCAAGTTGCAGTTAAATACATAAAACTGCTAACTACTTGTTTGAACATAGTTGCATCAACTTTGGTTCATGCATCATCCTTTGACAATCTTGTGCCTGTAACAATTGGATTTTTAACTGCATTACAATTTTTCATACCAAATCGTGATAACACTTCATGAGCATATTTCCTTTGACATACAAAAATTTTACTTGAGCTTTGTATAATTTCAACTCCAAGAAAATATCCCATTCTTCCTAAATCAGTCATATCAAATTTTGACATCATAGATCTTCTAAACTCATCACACATACTCCAATCATTTCCAGTATATATCAAGTCATCTACATATAGACTCAATTAAAATTTTACCTCCTTCCTTTGATTTGTAAATAGTGTGTGTTTACAAAGACATCTATCAAAGCCATTATGAACAAAATAGGCCTCTATCTTGTTGTACCAAGTTCTTGGTGCTTGTTTAAGGCTATATAGTGCCTTCTTTAATTTGTACACTTTGTCTTCTTCACTCATTTTCACAAAACTAATGGGCTGATGCATATAAAGGTCTTCTTTAAGTTCACCATAAAGAAAGACACTCTTCACATCTAACTGGAAAACATTCCAACAACATTGCTATTGCAAGTATTATGCAAATAGTATCAAGTCTAGTAACCAGAGCAAATACTTCAGTGTAATCTAGTCCATATTGTTGAGCATACCCTTTGCCACTAGCCTTGCTTTGGACTTGCCTATTTCTCCATTTTCTTTAAATTTGGTTTTAAAGATCCATTTTACTCTAATTGGCTTCACTCCTCTTGGAAAGTCAGTCAGCTCCCAAGTCTTGTTTTTCTCTATAGATTCTATCTCTTTCATCATTGCATCTCTCCACTTTTTGCTCTTGATAGCTTTCTCAAATGAAATTGGATCATCTCTAGTGACCATTATTGCATTTAGGTTAGCATCATCTGATAGACTTTCTTCTCTTTTATAATCAATCATCCAAACTGGCTCTCTCCGATTCCTTCTAACCCTCCCTTCAACTAGAGTCTCATAATTGATAGGAGGAGCACCAATGCCTATGGACCTGTCCACAACATTCCCTTCATTTTGTTCCTCGATTTCTCGATCATCATTACTATTCACAATATTCTCCTCACACTGTTCTTCGGTGTCATTCACATATTCTTCATCTTCTCCCCAATCAAGAATATCTTGTTGGTATTCTTCATTTTGCTCCCAATTCCATCCTTTATGCTATTCAAATATCACATTCTTGCTTATTAGTACTTTTTTGTTTACTGGATCAAACAAACTATATGTTTTTTATTCATCACTTATACTGAGAACACATTTCTTGTTTTTATCATCCAATTTGACTCGTTGATCTGGTATGTGAACATGTGTTATGCATTCAAACACTCGAAAATAATCAACTGTTGGTTTCATTCCATTCTATGCTTCTTCAGGAGTTTTGTTCTGCACAATTGCTATATTAAGAATATGAACACACCATCTTGCAACTTTGGGCTAGAATATCTTAGAGACTTGTCTTCCAATCAACATAGAACATATCATATTTATGATTGTTCTATTTTTTCTCTCAACAACTCCATTTTGCTGAGGTGTGTAGGTTGTTGTCAACTGTCTACTTATACCTTGACCTTGACAAAATTCTCCAAATTTTTTTGAAGTAAATTCACCACTTCTATCTGTTCTTAAACAAACAATGTTTACCCCAACTTCCTTTTTAACCAACACTTTGAAACTTTTAAATAGGGAGAAAGTTTCTAATTTTTCATGCAAGAAGTAGACCTAAGTCTTGTGAGAAAAATCATCAATGAAACTCAGAATATACCTCTTGTTGCTACTTGAAATTGGTTTGATAGGTCCACATATGTATGCATAAACAAGTTGAAGTTTGTTTGATCTCTTCATAGACTTTTTCTAAGCATAGAATTTCGATGTTGCTTCCTAGCCAAACAGTACGTAGGTCTTTTGGAGTAGTGAGAGAGGGCAGCCCATATACCAGTTGCTTAGAGGAAAAACGTCCTCAAACCATTGTAACTTAAGTGACCAAGTCGATTGTGTCAAAGCTGAGAATCATGCTCTAGCTCCGTTTGAAAACATGTAGAATTTAGTGATACCATGGTAGCTGTCAACGCAAACATCTTATTTCCCTTCATGTTTATCTCCATAATTTGTCCTCTTTCAGGATGATAGACTTTGCACTTCCCATTCTGAATCAAGATAGTTAAGCCTTTCTCTTGAAGTTGTCTTATGCTTAAGAGATTGTTCTTGAGTTCCGAAACATAATACACATGTGAAATTACATGTGTAACTTCATTAACATTGAATCAAACATTTCCTTTCCCCATCACAACTATTTGAGTGTCATTGTCGAGTTTTACTGTATGTCTAAAGTTCTCATCCAACTTTGAGAACCACTCCTTGTTACCACTCTTTGTTACCGCTCATGTGGTTACTGAACCCAGAGTTAAGAAACCATTCATTTTTCTTTCGTTGCTTAATATCAATATGAGCCATTAACAAGATTTCATCCTCTTGTTTTTCTTGTTCCACCATATCTTTCATCTCAACATAATTTATTTTATTTTCCTATATAAGACATTCGTATTGAAAATTTCCAAGTTTGTGACATTTGAAGCATTCAATCTGAGCTTTGTTGAATGATTGTCTCCCTCTTCCTCTGCCTCAAAGAGAACTTCTACCTCTTCCTCTACCTCTTCCTCTTCTTGCTCTGTCTTCATTCTGTCTTCATTTGTAATTTGCAACACTTGTTCTTCTTCTCCTTGACAAGTCATTCTTTGCTCATGAACCAAAAGACTACTCTGCAATTTGTAAATGGTCATGATGTCCAAGTTGTTGGATTCTTCAATCGAGCACACAACATAGTTAAATTTAGGAATCATTGACCACAAGATTTTTGCAGTAATGACATTCTCACGCATGCTCTCGCCACACGCCTTCATGCTTTTAGCAATTTTTAAAGTGTGAGCAAAGTATTAATTAACTGTCTCTCCGTCCTTCATTTGCTGCATTTCAAAATCTCTACGCAAGGCTTATAATTGTGCTCTCTTTACTCGAGTAGAACCTTGGAATTTTTTTCTTCATGGAGTCCCAAATGTGCTTGGACGTATCATCATTGAGGATAATGTCTAAAATTTATTGGTCAATGGCTTGATAGAGATAATTCTTTATTTTCAAGTCCTTCAACTGTTGTTCTTCCATTAATTTGAGTTCAACTTCTCATGCAGTGACTTTATTTGCTATGACTGAAATCCCATGTTCTACTAAATGTCAATACTCCTTAGAGCGTAAAAAATTCTCCATTAGTTTTGCCCAATGATCATAATGTCCATTGAACTTAGAAATTGAAGGTTGCATATATTTGTTGGTACTGGAATCTGCCATTGTTTTTCTTTCGTTGATGACACACACTCACAACTGTTTCTCTCACACTTAGTTTCTGGATTAGGCCTCTTGTGAAGGAACTCTAATACCAATTATTGAACACAATAGTAAGATTTTTTTGTTTTATGTACTTTAATGTGTTCTACAATTCAAAAATGCAATTTAGGCTATATATAGCCATACAAACTTAAAACTAAAAGAAAATAACATTTACACCCACTAATTTCATGCAAAAATAGTGGGTGGTTTCCTAAAATTATGCACTGATCCACTAATTTTATACAGAGAGTAGTGAGTGATTTCTTAAAATTATGCGCTAACTTACTAATTTCATGCACAAAGTTGTGGATAGTTTTCTAAAATTATGCACTGAATTTTAGTTGTATATCCTAAAGAATAGGTTGACAACTAACCACTTGCTAACACAAATTTCTCAAAAGCTTATGATTAATATCAACTAAGTAGTTTGTTTTTGTTGACGATGATAATCACATTCTTCTTGATAAAATCGACCAATCATTACATAAACAGGAGATTGTCGCTGAAAAGACAACGTAAAAATTGTGGGTTTTTATTCAGCACAGACATTATAGTTTTTTAATAGGTTGTTATTTGAACTACTTTTTTTTTTTTTTTATCTTTGCAGCTCATGTTATTTTGTTATTTCCTTTTTACAAAAATACTCTTAACGAAACTTAGTTTTTGTTGTATATGATTATATCACAGAAATTAATTTTTATTGTGTAGTCACTCACAACATAACCCTTATCCATTAAATTTACATTAAGAAAGTTAGTTTTTGTAATGTATAAAAAATTTACATTACAAAAATTATTTTTCGTGTTACAAATTTTTATAGAATAGAAACTAGCTTCCATAACGTAAAAACAATTACGTTATGTTCTGTGAAAGGTATTTTCATACAAAAAAAAAGGGACAACATTGTGAGTATGAGAACTTTGCTTTATTGGTCTATAGCATTGTGACTTGTAGATAAAAAAACATTCATTAGCAAAAGGAAATCCACAATGTCTTAAGAAGGATATAATGGGACCAACAACCCCAGCCCAAAAATCTACAACATTTGGATCACGTTCCAAGCTCTATTTTTTCTTACACTTTCATAATAAAAGAAAGAGAAATTTCAAGTATGGGCTAAATGAGATAAAGCAATACGGGACTATTGGCTCTAATTTTCTCCCTGTTTTTTTAGTTATTGCACAATGATTAATTTAATTCTAAGACACGCGTGCGAATTTCGGATATAAATATATTATATATAATTATTGTATTAAAAAAATGTGGATCGATTGTCGTGGAATTGTTTTCTATGAATTTTATATATTTGACTAGTTGATTTATGAATTTAAGATAAATAATAATAATTAATCACATCATTATATTAATATTTTTTTTTAATTTTAATCATTTAAATATGATATAATAATTTATATTTATAATTCCTATTTATCATAATAAAAAAAAAATGATTTGATACACTTCTTATACATACATGTCTCTACATGCACACCCAAACAGATACATATCGATAAATATCTCAGTTTATAACTTAGAGCAACTATTCCCACAAACTTTTCAACTTTCTTATTATGATATACATGTATAGTTATACATTATTTTTATAATTTAAAATATAGTAAAAAAAATTAATTTCTAATATTAGTATTGTCTCTGTTGAACACAATAGTAAGATTTTTCTTTTTGACGTACCTCCGTGTGTTCTACCATTCAAAGATGCAATTTAGGCTATATATAGTCATACAAACTCAAAACAAAAACAAAAAAGAAAAAATATTTACACCCACTAACTTCATGCAAAGAGTAGTAAGTGGTTTCCTAAAATTATGCACTAACTCACTATGTAAAGAGTAGTTGGTGGTTTCTTAAGATTATGCACTAACCCACTAATTTCATGTACAGAGTAATGAATAATTTCCTAAAAAATAGGTCAATAATTGATCACTTGCTAACAGTCCCCTCAAATTTATTTTTAATCTCATTCATCTTACTTTTCTAATTAGACACTTGTAAAAAAAATTTATGCGCATTTTACATGTCATTTCTTATCAGGAAGAAAAATAGAGGCCAAGAAATTAAGGAGACTAATGCTGAATTAGGCCTTCATAATGATGAATTGTTGTTAATTAATAGAAGTGAAGAATTAGTTAGTGAGGATGGACAGGGAGGCAATCCACCATTCCAAGAGGTGAGAAAAAACAAAAGGCAAAAGACCGCAAATAAGAGGTGGAGGGATTTTGTTCTGTAGCAAAATGTGGTAGTTATCTTCTCTCTCTTTCTCTTTGACAATTCTGTTATTTCACCTTCTATTATTCTCTTTCTGAAGTTTTTTTTGTCAATTCCACAAATTTTGCTGGCCAAGAATCTCTCATTTAATACTATCTTCATCATCACCAATTCATTTGCTTTTCCTTAAATATATATATTGTTTCATTGAAGCTTACTTTTATTTCTTCACATACATATATATCAGAAAATTACACCCTTCTATTCTTGCAATTAATTAAAAATAATCCTTTCTGAATAATTTCAAACTATGCTCACACACCCTTGTTTGCAATTAACTAAAAATATTCTTGATATAAAAAATTTCTGTTACGTTAATTTTTCGTTATATCAAACAAAAACTACTTTCCATTACATTGATGGAATTATGGAAAGGAAAATTGGAGGTGAGAGAGAGTGGGTGAGGAGAAGATGCACAATGAAGATGGGAAAAGAGGATGTCTTGTAAGAAAGAATAGAATTGGGATTGGTGGTAAAATTAAAAGGAGAACTAAATTCGAGGACGAGAAATTAAAGAAAGCTAAAATATAATTTAATAAAAATATTAAAAAGGGAGAAAAGGTGCGAAGAAAGGAGTAAAATAAACAATTAAAAGAGAAAAAAAAAAACTGGTGAGTGAAAAGAGAAAGAAGGTAGTGCGAAAAGCACGAGCCAACAACAATTAGCAATTAGCACTTAAAGTGTATCAAGGGTACAATTGGGCCTATATTTAAGTCCAAAACATTAACCCATTGGGTCACCTAGTTACCTTTCCAGGACCCACCTATAATGAGAAAAGAAAGAGAGAAGTTTCAATTATGGGCTCAGTGAAATCAGTATGGGATTATGGACTCTACTCTTTTTACTCGGTTTTTTACATCGGTGTTTTCCCCCCGTTATTTTTAGTGTTTAAACAATGATTAATATAACTTGAGGAGTCCTAAAAATTTTATATTAGTTAAAATTATTAAAAAATATACAAAATTATACGAGAAGTTCATCAAATAAGACTATTTTTATAAAATTTTATGATTTTTAATAAATTTTAATTTTAAAAAAATCTTAAAAAAATATATTGTTAACAGTTCACCTATAATTTTTATGTACACGTGATTTTCATCATTCTTGTATGAAAAAGGTTCCTCTTGGATCAATTTTCGATTTAGTTTTTATACGTGTATGTGAATCTATGAAAAAAAATTAAATTGTAATTTTAATTTTTTTTTCAAAAATTTTTATTTTGATTTTATTTTTAGCAATTTTAATTCTTAAATTTTTAAAATGATAGATTTTAGTCATATAATTAAAATTTTCATATTTAATATTAATGACATTAACATTTACTGATGATAATTGGGAGACTTAAATTTATTAATTTTTAAAATAAAAAAACTAAAATTATTAAAAATAAAAAATTAAAATTATTTTTTTAAAAATAAAAGACTCAAATTGTAATTTTGAAAGAAAAAAAAATCACAGACTCACATTTCAAAAGCTCTTTAACCTTTTTTTTTTCAATAATAAAAAAAGAAAGAAAATTTTAAAATTTGGGTCAACGGTAAAAAGTATGAAATTATTTATTCTATTTTTTCACATCATTTTTATTTATTATTATTGCATAATATTATTTTTTTACCATATTATTTATACATTATTTACTAATTTTGAAAATGATTATTCTCTGATAAAAAATTGGATAGTCACTTTTAGGAAATCTTATCTCTGAACCATGTTTTATTTTTATGTGAATTTTGCATGTAAATCTAAATATATAATTATTTTATTAAAAGACCATGCAACCTGCTCGTCACGGAATTGTTTTTTTATTGCAAATATATTAGTTTCACATGTGCAGACGAGCTTTAATACATATTAATGGTAAAACAAACTTTAATATGAAGTCTTATTGAAGTCATTAAAATGATTAATTGAAATTATAATTATTTTTTTTGTATTTTTAGAGTATAAAAATACTTATTAAATTATCACAATTAATCTTTTTTAATATTTTCTTTTAATTGATAATAAAGTAAAATTATTTCATCGTCATTGAGATATTATTAATTTTATAATTTTTTTATAGTAAAAAATTATCCACATTATTCTATAAGTAATATATTTATATAATAAAGAGTCAAATTTTTATTATTTAATTGAGTATATCAATTAGTGCATTACTTTTTATTTTTGTATATATTTGTTTATTTTCTATTGCAATATTATTGGATTTTGAAAGAAAGGTAAAAGGTGTTTACAACATTTGAAAAATGTAATAAGTGAGTAATATTTATGCTGATCGCATTTCAGTAGTTTTAATTTCTTTTAAATTTATAATATTAATAATAAATATATTTATTAAAATTAGAACTAATATAAAAAAAAAAGTGAGACTTGTGTTTTAGAAGGAAATTTTTTGCAATGGTAATTATGCACTTTATTTTTTGTTTTTTAGAAGAATAAAGAGTTAATGAGATGTTTTGCTCCCTACTATAACGATTTCGTAAAATTTGTTATCTGATTTTTTATTGGTAAATTTTGCTTGTTAATTTTTAAAATTTCACAAATTTCACAATAACATTAGCTTACCGTTTAACTCCTTGACTGTTAACCAAAATAAGATAAAAAAAATAAATTAAGCTTTTTATCTCTCTTATATTTAAAGTTTTGCATATTTTAGCATACAACTGTTCACACATTTTATATCCGACATTTTTTTGCACATTTTTCTTTTTAAATTCAAAATTTTGTAAATTTTATCTTGCATATTTTAATTAAATATTTTATATTAAAAATAATAAAATTTAAAAACAAAATTCATAGAATGAAAAAGAAAAATATAAAATTAAAAAATAATAATATTTTCTTAACCTAAATAAATATAAAAAACGTTTATTACTTTGTGGTACACCGTCAACGCATAATGAGTGTAAATTTTTTGTACTATTAATTAAATAAAAATTATATTAGATATTAATTGTAAAATAATTATTTAAAATTAGTAAATTTATCAAAATAATAATTTATTAATGACTGAAAATGTCAAAATATCTTATATTATTAGTAGATATATATTATTTACTCATGTTTTTCTTTACCAAACATATGTTCTTCATTTAAAAATACTATTTATGTGAAAAATTACCAAAATACACTAACCACATATAGTAGTGTTATATTAGAATGTTAAGTAGGTTAAATTTACTAAATTAATCCACTTAATCTACCGAAACAAATTAGATTAGGTTGAGTGGTTTAACTTTTCTATTCAATAAGTCAGTGAACAAATTAAGTTGAATTGACTTATATTTGTTTTAATAGATTGTTTACTTAAATATTATTTTATTATATATAATATTTTATTAAATATAATAATTTTATTTTATTTTATTATTTTACTCTGTGTATTTTACTTGTGATGAAAAATTCTTAAAAAAATTGTATTTTAGTAAGATAGTATTCTTTCAATTGTGATATTATGTTTAAATTATTTTTATTTAAGTAATTGATAAAACAAACCATGAATTATCATTTTTTATAATTCTATATTATATTTTTAAAATTTTTGATGAATCAATCCAACTTATATCACAAATTGAGTTGGATCGAAATTTTCAATCCAATTTTATAATCAACTCAATTCAAATTAATTTTAATATATTAAGAACGTACTAAATTCAACTTTTGACATCTCTATTATAAATTCATTTTATTTTTTAAGTGACGAGTTTACTTAGAAGATTTCAAGTATAGGAACCAGCTGTTATTAGTACTTATTAGATAATTGTTTTACGTCACGTGAGTTGAATTGTGTCAGTTGGTAAGTTTGTACACTGATCTGTTGGCAGTTTGATGTAATAAAAATTTTGGTTCTATAAATGAGTTAAAATTGATTTTTTATTTAATTGACTCATTAAATTAAACTTTAAGTAATAATATTTTAATTTAATATTTATAAACATTCATCAATTTTTATTTGACTAAATTATAAATATATGTAAAAAAAAAACATTTATGGAGATGCATATATATTTGACTAATACAGTATTTAATATTAATTCATTAAAATTAAAAAATTTATAAATTTAAGGTGAAGCAAGTAGAAAACAAATCAACTAGCTTCTTTATTAATAAGCTAAATCTAAATTAACCCAAACTCAAATAAATTTGTTATACTTGTCTTGAAACCTTTCCCCTATAAATCAAATAAAACCAATTAAGTCTGCTTCCATGCGTCTTTCCCTATATCCACTTCTGCGAATTCTATCTGAGTCACTTTCATTAAAGAGCATAATAATTAGTTTATATTATTCGCTGTTGATTGTTTCAAATTCGAACGCCACCCTTTTTGTTTTTTTGTTCTCTCTAAATAAGATAAAATAATAGAAAGAAATTAAAAGTGTCTCTTAATTATTTTAGTTGTTAGTTTCATGATGAGTCATGCCTGTGAAGCCCTCTTATCGTACATGTACGCAGTTGATTGTTTCAACTATCAAAAGCAAAATTTTGATCAGAAAAAGAAAACAAAAATAAAGAAAGATATGTCCTTTTATTTTAATTATTATTTAATTAAGCTGTATGTTTCATAAAGAATAGGCTTGTTTCCTTGTTCGCTGAATTCCTGACACATATCATATGTCAGTGCTCACGCCATCAAATTGTTCCGGCATGATTTGTAGTTTGTACACGACGAGCGACGGGCACGTAACTCAATTAAGAAAAAAAAAATGTATTCTATTCCATACCCGAAAACAAATGAAGGAATTATAAGAATGTTACTGCATAAAACGTTTGTAGAATTAAAACGATAAAATAAGCTTTTATCATTCTAAAGATTGTGAATACAGATAGTTATTTATAAGTTACTTTGGTTTGTCTGTGAAACATGTTTAAATTCTACAATTTTTTAAACTTTAATTTAGAGTCGATAAAAATTAGTTAATGTAAGAAGATTTAAAAGATACAAAACTTGTATAATAAAAGAAGGGAAGTGTTAATTCGGAAAAAGAAAATAAATGGAGGACAAGAGAAGGAGAAGAAAGTAGAAAGAAGAAAGGAAAGAAGTTTTGACAGAGATTAAATCATAAGAAAAAATTGTTTGTCTAGTAATTAAAATAAGTACTTTTACAATTCAACACATGTTTATATTATGTCAGTGTCATGTAATTCATTGTTTTAAATTCTTTTTAATAGTAGAGATAAAAATAGAATTAAAAGTATTTATTTAGAGATTAAAATAAATGATTTTTTAAGTATAGAAATTTAAATATAAAATTTATACGATTACAGAGACAAAATGTAAAATTAAAATATATGTATAGATTAAAATGTAAAATATCAACTTTCATTAATGATATTAAGTTTTTCTTAATAAAAAAGATTAAAATGAAATAAAAAAAGTCTGTAAAGGGATTGAAATAAATGATTTTTATTTATGAAGATTAAAAGATAAAGTTTAAACAACTAAAAGTTAAATAAATAATTAAACCGAAAAATATTACCTTAACTATATTGAAGTATTTAGGAAAGATTGTTGTAATTTGTAAGAGAAATGCTAATAATATATTTTTGAAACATATATTTTTTTAATAATTTTTTTAGTTGATCAGAATTTATTAAAAATTATAAAATTATAATTGAAGTTTATTAAATATAAATTGAGACCCATAAATCATGTAATTTTTAATAAGCAGTAAAAATTGTCTAACTGATCATTTTCCTTTTGCAAACATGAGAGGGAGTTGTTAAAGGTTGGGAAGAAAAGAATACTATGAGATTGAAAATGGAATGAGATATTCTTTATTGGATGGGGATGTTATATAAATTTATTCTGGGTAAGTGGGGGACACCCTGCGTTACCACCTCAACTGCCTTTTTTTTATGAAGCCAAAGGAAAGAGATAAACTTTTTAATACATATTTTAAAATATATTTGTTTTAAAGTAGAGGTAGACTTTTAATACATGTTTTTGTTATCAATATTATTTTGACCTAGTCAAATAAGATATTTTTTTAATCTGTTTAGGGTGTTATAAATTTTAATTTTTAATTTTTAAATAAATTTTAAAAACAAAAATGTTTAATCATAACAGAGTTAAATATTTTTTATCTTTAAATATATTTCAACATATTATTATATTTATTTTTAAAATAAATAAATATTTTTTAATTTTAAAAATTAAAACACACCTTTTTATATCGTCATCATCATTTGCATAATTATTATTAAGTAAAGTTAACGAAATCTTTTTTAACACTTTTCATTTAACATTTTTTTATAAATAATCATAATTTATTAAAAATAAAAAAATTTGGTGGATCCTATTTTTAAATAAAGAAAGAGAGTTATTAAATAAAAAATAAGTTCTATTAAAATAAGTGATTTTTAATGAATTTTAATCAAATTCAAAGAGTGTATTAAAAGAAAAAGTTAGAAACTAACATATTATTATTGTAACTACTATAATTATTATTATTATTATTATTATTATTATTATTATTATTATTATTATTATTATTATTATTATTATTATTATTGTATTGTTGTTTCAGAAATATTTCTATAATTAAGAAAATTACAACTAAAAATTATCTTAATAAGTTTTAGATTATGTTAGGATGAAGAATTTAAAAATTTTAATAAATTTAAATATTTAAAATTTGAATTGTTTTAATTTAAATGTTTTTGTGTTTGGAATGTTTTGTATGAATAAATCAATTTAATTTTCTTAAACTTCAAAATTTTAATTTAGAATGATAATTTAATTTTTATTATATGTAATTTTTTTATTTTTAAATATCATTAAGAAACTAAAATTTTAATATTAAATTTTACTGAAATAAATATCAATTAATTTTAAATATTTAATAGTTTTAAATAATTTAATATTATATAATATTAAAAAATTAAATTAAAAAATACAAGTATTAAAAATATGTTAATATTGATAGAGAGACAAGTGAGAGAAAAGGAAAATTAGAGAAAGGGGGAAGGATGGGAGAAATAGAGAATATGAGGAGAAGAGAGAGAAAGAAATGATGGAAAGAAGAAAAAAAGAAATGGTAGAGAAAGGAAAAATAAATATAAAAATTTTATATTTTTTATTTTTATGATGAAATTTAAATATTTACAATTTTAAATAATTAAAATATTTTTAAAAATAATAAAAATTTTAATTTTTTGTAAATCTTTTGTCTAAATAATATATTTTATCATAAAATATTTTTTTTTAAATAAATTATTCTCTTAAAATTACAAATAATATATTGTGAATATTTCGCAATTACAACACGAGTAAAAAAAGGTAATTTTAGTTGAATTTATTTCATTTAATAATTTTTATATATTATAACTTAATAATTTGACTGGAAAATTAAAAATTCTTATCAAACAAATTAAATTTATATTTTTTTATTAAATTTAAATTATTGAATATTATATTAAAAATTATATTAATTAAAAACATATTTTTTTAAAATTTAATTAAAATTAAATTATAAAATTATCTAATTATAAATGTAGAATTTATCGATTGGTTACTTTTTTATTTTTAAATTTATGTATTTTTTTGTGTATAGCAGAGATAAAATACACATAAAAATATTAAAACAATGGAATCATGTGTTATATAAACAAAACAAAAAAAATTTGACCTTGTAATTTTTTTATCTTCTTTTGGTAAATAATTTAAAAAGCATCCTAAACTGGTCAAAAAGTCCATGTAAACTAACAAAAGGTTTTTTTAAAGGATAAACTAACAAAAAGGTTAAAGACAAATGTTACATTATAAAAGCGAAAAAGAAATCATTGCATTAAAAATATAAAAATCATTTTACATAAATAATTGACATTATTTTTTAAAATATAGTAAATCCAATCTAACCAATGTTTTGAAGATTATCGTTGTTGATTTTCTAATTAGACCTATAATGTACATGTCTTTTATGATGAGTCGATAGCTATATATATTTAATAATTTTTTTGAAAAATATATTCATGATATAATTCCTCTGAAGCTATTTTTTTAAAATATTAAAATTATTTTTTGAATTCTACCTTTATTAATAACTTATTTATTACCGTTAGTTTCTTTTAAAATTATATATAATTTATAGATGGTCTTTGTATCATTTTTTAATTAGATTTAAAGTTTTATTTCTATAATTTATAGAATCGTTTAACGTAAGTTTTTATTATTGAAATTATCAGAATAAAATTTTAATTTCGATTGAAAAAGCAATTCAAATAATAATACCTATAAAACTGCATCTAGATTTTGTTTTTGTTTGTTTTAAGACATTTTAAATTACAAAGTACTTTCACTTATAGCAGAAGCAATGAACCTTATTTGTACTTGCTATTGTGAGGTTGGAAGAATTGCATTTTTTTTCCAAATCAGCATCGTTCACTACTAGAAAATTTTAATAAAAAGATAGAACGTAGAGATAAACTATTTTCTGTCACTGTCAGAGACACTAAATAGGCACAGATTTTAATAACTAGAGATGAAATGAAATATTTATAGTTCAGAGACAAAATTTACAGATGAAGTCGTTCTTCACTATTTTTATTTTGTCTCGATGTTCGTCTTTGAATTGTGGAGATAGTAATAAAGACAAAATTCAGAGACGAAAATAGTCTGTATTCATGTTTTGCGTCTCCGACTTCGTTTCTAGATATTCATTTTGATTTTTTTTCCTGAAATTCTAATATTTCAATTACAAAGATAATTCTATCTGTCTTTATTTTATTTGTATTAACAAAATTTACATGATCATATCATTTTCAACATTATATGTTGTTTAAGAGATTAACAATATTATCAATAACTATACCATTATATTTTATTATTTCATATATATTTACTTTTGGTTATCTTTTATTTTTATTTTATTATGTTATATAAAAGTGTAATTATAATATTTTTAATTTCTAATTCATTTTAAAATATATAATTTTTCAATATATCCTTAAATTTTTTTGAATATTAATTAAATATTGTATATTTTAAACTTATATTTTTAAGTTACTTTGTAGTAAAATTAATTAAATAGTTTATATTATTCAAATCTAATTTATTTTAAATAATTAAATTTGATACCACCAAACATATAGATCAACTAGCATGGAGTTAATATAATAACTTAATTATCTCAAGTGATCTTATCCAATTTGAGAAGGATTGTCTATAATGGAGGAAATATATAATAGTGGTATGTACAAATAGAATTAAATTTAATTTCAATACCAATTTGGATCATTTTCATAAGATTACAATTTAAAAATCAAAGACAGATGGTTGTTTATTTTAATTTAAGGTTAGAGACGGACTTTGTTACATACGTAGACAGATCATATTCGTCTATGTCTAAAATTCATCAAAGACGTTCAAACCTCAGACGGATAAATACGCGTCTCTAGCTCCATCTCTATCTCTATCTCTATCTCTATCTCGGTAAGAGGTAGAAAATATTACTTTTAGAGACAGAAAATGGTCGTCTTTATATTAGATTGTTCTAGTAGTGGTTGGACTGTTTCAGATGAAGTTAATATGTTTCAGCCAAAAATCAACCCTTAAATCATACTTCAATAAATTACTTCTTTAAGGAAAAACATGTCATATTAAATTTATAAAATACCATTGAAAAATACATCCAGGAATAGTAGCAAAATATTAAAAACTAGCATAATCTCTAGATGCCCTAGCTAAACTACGAGCCACCAGATTTACTTGCCTTCTTACATGACAAACTGATGATACGTTTGATAACTGCCGTATCAAATCTTTGCACTTTTGAATGACAGTTCCAAACTCAGCACAATGATCCTGCTGGCTGTTGATTGCGGTAGCAACTCTTATACTATTAACCTCAAACACTATATTTTTTTAGCTGTTGGTCTTTTACATATCTGATAGCTTCCAATAAAACAATGGTCTCACCCTTATGCACCATGGGAAAAGAATCAAACAAACGTGTTTGGCCAACAACGAAACTCCCTATCTCATCTCTAATGCAAAAAACAATTCCAAATTGTTGTTGATCTTCAAAAAAGGCAGCATCAACATTACACTTCATATATCCTGGCAGTGGTGTATTCCAAACTAGAACTATCTGGTTCGTCTTCTGTCTATCCTGCTCCATAATGCTTACTTTTTGTGCATTCAACCAATGGGTATAGAATTCTCGTCCGCAATTCACAATCTGCACCTCCGATGTGTTGGTCGCCTCCGAAATGATTTCGTTTCTAGCTTTCAATAAACTCCACAACAACATCAAACACTCACATATGTGAACCGTGTTCTAAGAAGACAATAACTCGAACATAAACTCCTTGAAACTTTCGACCCTCCCCATTATATACTTTATTGAATCTCACTTTCCTACCATCATCCATTCTCTACATCTATCAAACTGCGAACACGTGCTTCATGGAATTATGAGGTGGCACAATGCATATAAATCTATTATCCGGATCACGTAACCATGCATTCCCCCACACACGCACTGTCTCACCATTGCCAATCTTCCATCTAAATAACCTTCCTTTATAGAAGGCGAAGCACTCTAGATGCTCCTCCAAGAGAAGCTGGGATTATCGCCAATGTTCGCCTCCATAAGATGATTGTTAGGATAATATTTGGCCTTCATAACACGAGCTACTAACGTATCTAACTCAGTCATAAGCTTCCAAGCCTGCTTTGCTAACATTACAAGATTGAAGTCATGGAAATCATGAAAGTACAGACCCCCGTCATCCTTCTTCATCGTCAACTTTTCCCATTTCATCCATTTAATGCCCTTTCAAGAATCATTTTTGGAACCCCACCAGAACGCATTTAACATTCTATGTAACTCATCAATCAACGATGCCTGCAGCAAGAAAGCTTGCATATAGTACGATGGAATTGCCTGCAGCACTGGCTTAACCATAACCTCTTTGCCAGCACGAGACAGTAATCTCCCGGACCAGGACTGTATTTTCCTCCAAACCCGGTCTTTAATATATGCAAATACAAATTTCTTATTTCTTCCAATCACCGATGGTAATCCAAGGTACCTTCCATTCCCCAAACCTTCCCTAACTTCCAACAAAGTTATCAAGTTTGCACGTACTTGTGGATTTGCATTTCGACTAAATAACATCTTAGATTTTTGGAAATTTATAAATTGTTCTGATGTTGCCCCATTAAGATCGAAAATGTGCTTCATAACCACCCTTTCTAGCTCAGTAGTTTGGAAAAAAGATAACAATCATCCGCAAAAAGTAGATGACTCACCCTAGGAGCTTCTCTACAGATTTTGACACGATGAAGATCACCTTTACTTTTTTCCCTTCTAATCAATGTTATAAGGCCTTCAATACATAATATAAAGAGATAGGGGGATAAGGGATCCCCCCCTGCCTTAAGCCTCTCTACCTGGTTTAATAGACCCTACCTTTTCACCATTGAGGAACATTGAATATATCACCGAATCCATACACATATGGATCCATTCTACCCGTTTTCCGCAGAACCCCATTTTCAGCATAACGGCTTGCACATAGCTCTCACTCATCTTATCATATGCCTTGCTGAAATCCACTTTCAAAGGCACCTCCCTCATTTTCCCCTTCGTTTTACAATTCAGATAATGAACAAGCTCATTAGCCACCAGCACATTGTCCATAATTGTTCTTCTCGTAACGAATGCTGATTGAAACTCAGACACACGTTTATGCAGCAAAAGTTTAAGCATGTGGGCCAACACCTTATACAAGATTTTGTAAGCAACATTACATAATGATATTGGTCGTAAATCCTTTGTTACTTAATCATATTATATATAATTGTTTTTTTCTATTAAAAAATTGTGAATTGGTATGAATTTTTGACGAACAAAACTTTTTCTAGTGATTTTAATTTTGTTCGGAATATTTTTTACAAATCAGTTTATTCAGATTTAAAATTTTAAACAAGTGTTGATTACCAGAATTTAATACACCAATGACAAAATTTAGTGAAAAATTTTATTTTTTCACCACTAATTTTGATGTAACAAACAATGTTATTAGATTTAAATGAGTCATCAACCCATTTGGGATACTCAATCATTAAGTTAGGATATAAGTTGACTTGCATGATTGGTCTATATTAAAAAAAATTAAACAGTTTGTAACTTATAAACTTGTACAGTTAAGATTTAAACTTTAATAAAATTTAATATATTTAAAAATATAGTTATAAATTTAGTTAAACATTTTACACATAATATATTTTTTCAAAATTTAGTATACATAACTTTAAATTAAAATTTAAAATATATTATTATCATCTATTTATTAAAATTATTGTTTTACATATGCATACGCAAATTAATCAAGAGAAAATTGAAAGTGACAATAATTTTATCATCTCAAGTTCTACAATATAATTATGCTTGGTAAAAAAATTAAATAAATCTATAAACAACACAAGTGTAAGATATAAGCAAATTTTTTCATATGAATAATGTTCAACTGTAAATAAAAAAATGAAAATGCATGATCCACTAAGCCAATCGATCATCAGGTCATCAATTGAAAGTTAAGTCGCACTGAGTTGAATCCATTTGTACCAGGTCATGAGTCAACTAACAGTTTGGACAAATTGGATGTCTGATTCTCGAGCCAATGGGTCAATTTGCTCAATTCGAGCTAGCCTTATAGCACTGGTTACAAAAGTTTTAGTGATAATTTTCAAAATTAAATGTAAATTATTTTATCACTATTGTTAATTTACTTTTAGTTTTTTTATAAAATATGTTTTTGTCGTTTATTTTATCGTGATTTCTGTTTTTAGTTTCTCATATGTATATTTTTATTATTTTTAGATCTCATAAATGTTTTATTTTGTTTTTAGTCTTAGATGTTAATTTTTATTATTAAGTAATGATACGACGGATATAAACTATATGTAAAATAATTTTATTCAATTTTTTTGACAATTTTTAACTCTTACAAATTTTTTAGTAACCTAAATGTTTTTTTTATAACATTTATGGTAGTTTCAAAAAAATTTATATTCAAAGTTTTGATTTTATTTTAACATGTTTGATGATTTTAGTCTATCAGAAAATTTAATACAATTAAAAATTGCATAAAAATTTAAACATAAAAACTTTTTAATACAAATTCTTCTCACTATGTTATTATTTAACAATTAAAATAAATATGATAGACTATAAATGAAACATAACAATTTATGAGAGATTAAAATTAATAATAAAAATTATGAGAGAATAAAAATAAAAATAAACATAAAATAAGAGATCAAAAATGTATTTTATCTTTTTTTTTCAAAAGCATACACACACATCAAAATCACAAAATTTAAAAGGACAAAAATATTCTCATTTTTTTTGTACGAGAAATATTTTCTCATTATAAAAGTGGATTTAACATGTTGTTTTGAGTAAAATTGGCATTTGGTTGCATAGGATAGGAAGAATATCATTCCACATTAATTTTGTATAAGTTTTGTGTTTTTTTTTTTTTTTTATAGATTCTAATATAACTACTTGTATTTAATATTTTATGAAAGAGAAAAATAAGATAATAAAATTTTACTCAAGACAATCGTAAAGCTTCTCATGATACTATAGTCTTGTATGGGAGTGAATCCTCTCTCGTGAAAAATCAACATGACAAAATAATGTTAATAAACACACAACCCTCTATTCTTTTTTCATACTTCATCTAACGTTAAAAACCATCGTAGCTAAACTCCTGAATGTAGCATATATGCCCCTTGTTTGTGAACGAAATGGAGCATATCTTAGACGTGTTCTCTCCTTCTCCGACCATCATTTTTATTTCTCCCGACTTTGATAAGAATCTCTCTTATCAATTCCCTTCGACTCTGATGTCATCAATGAAACCTTCAAAATGGTTTCTCCTTCTCAAAACCGCTAAACACTCCTCTCGAGATCGTGTTCCCAACCACAATTTTTTTGCTTGGTCTTTCCCTCTCGACCTCACATTTAAGGTTGCTTTCAATTTTTTATTTCCCTTCCCTTAGACCATTTTATTAAATTCACCATTATTTATTTGTGCTTGTGATAATACCGTGACTATAATTTTTATCCTACATGGATTGTAATTATTCGATTAATGTTGGATACGATGTTCTATTTATTGAAATATTCGAGTTCATCTTTTCTAACGTGTTCAAGTAAGATATAATTGAAGGAAAACTTCAGCTTGAAGGATGGATTGAAGTATGTATACTTGAAATAGTTCCATGTACATTATTTTTTGGTGCAAAGATATTATGATTAATTTATGTAATTTTGTCTATTCTCTGTGCCACTTTGTTGAACTTCTACACTTTTACTTTGCAGACTCAACAGTGAAATTTTGGTTGCAGTAGGTGTTCCCTAAGGCATAGAACTTTGTTAATAATAAAATATTTTATATGTTTATGGGATGTATTCTTTGGTCAAATGTTAGCTTATTTGCTAATGTTGCTACAAATAATTTACTTTCAATGTTAGTTATATTTCTGCACTAGCTTGTCTAAGGTCATAGACTAATAAATTGATATTTGCTTATTGCAGTTAGTAGGTGAGGTGGGCTGCAAAGGTCTCATCAAGTGGCATTAGAACTCTCATTTCTTTTGTGTTGTTAACTTTACTTAATTCTCATAAACTGGTAAATGTTTAGAGTTCATATAAGTACTTATCATTAGTATTTGTTCAGATGATTCAAAACTTTTGAAATTTCACCCATTTATAATGTAGCATAGTAGATAGTTTCTAAATTTTCTTTTGGGACATTTTTGGCCGTGCATATGCAAAGCTAAGTAATTCTACTAAAGAGCATAACTTGCAGCCTGCAGTGAAGAAGATTTAAAGTCTTCAATAAATACTTCCTGTTGGAAAGTTTATCAAGATTGAAAGTTTGTTTGATAATGCCTCAAGAAAACAATAGTTAAAGAAATAGAGATTTGGTTGTAATATTTGATCTTTAAGATCTTGTATTTTCAAATTGTGATAAATGTAACATTTCTTATACATTGTAATTGTACTTTGAAAATACGATTAATATGACATATTCTTTCTTAATATATTGTCTCAATGTCACTTTTTATTTTTGATAAACTCTTCTTGTCATAATAAAAAAAACAAACTGCATGTCAAATTTAGATAAAAGACAAATTTTTTAAAGAGAAAATGTCAAAGTAACACCATAACATTAAACATTACAAATTCAAAACAATTTAAAGATAAAAGTTTTGTAAT
Organism: Pachyrhizus erosus; assembly: GCA_026544285.1. Lineage (NCBI taxonomy): Eukaryota > Viridiplantae > Streptophyta > Magnoliopsida > Fabales > Fabaceae > Pachyrhizus > Pachyrhizus erosus. Next base: position 6,975 of record JAMLFT010000949.1, on the reverse strand, counting down.
ATCTTCAAAATGAATAACCACTTCAATGAAAAAATTAGTAGTTGTAGTAGTTGTGAAAAACTCTCCTTGTGTTGTTAAGTAAATTATCTTCACATGTGATTTGATATTTAGTTTAAATAAATGGTTGATGATCAGAGAAAAATGTCATCAAGTAGTTCCTATATTATTAATAAAATAAAGAGAATAATTAGATACATAAAATACTTGAAAATACTAAGCTAAAAAAAGAATTATATCTATATATAAATATTAAAATATAATAACAAAAGGAAAACTTACCATTAACAATATGCTAAAACCATGAGTATTTTCATTAGTTATTATACTATTCAACCTAGTTTCTTATATAACATACATGACAAATAATTGATTCGAATTTATCATGATTAGTCGACTATTTAACAACATAAAATAATTAAGATATTTAGTATACCTTAACAAACTGAAGTTGTTGAGAATTTGACACATTGTACATGTTATTTGAAATATTGTTCTCTTGTGTAAAAGTATTAAGCAAAGCAATTTAGGTTAAGAAATTAAAAGACGCATTGCTTAAAAAAATGTAATTAAACATACATGTTATAAATGAAATTACCTTAAACTCTTCATTTTGATAAGTACTAGTTATTTGACTCTTTCTTTTCTTTTTTGATTGATTCTCAACCTAACTATCTAGACATTTTTTTTTAAATTTTCACATCATTTCTTCTTTTTGAGTCTTTGGCTTGTAGAGAATTATGACTAATATTTTGGATAAAGAAAGAAGGATTAACATTGTTATTTATCAATCCTATTTTCTTTTTTCGCAAATGTCATCAATTTGCTTACTCAACTCCTCTATAACCTTTTTCCACAAAGGTACATGCTTCCTTATAATCAAATACATGTATAACTATTCTCACTAATTTAAGTCAAACCTCTCTATACTAGTATGTGCTATCAAGATTAGCATATTCTTGAACATTTCTTTTATTTGTATCTTTCACACATCCATGTTTTGCTTCCCTGGTCCATCTTTTCAAAATATATTGATTAAATATTCATTTAATATCTTTCACATCAAGAATCTTGATTGCATGACAACACAAAATGTCAAAAGTCTCAAACTTTCTACAAATACATGAAATTGTGTCAATAGAAAGACTTAGTGAAACTTTATACACTCTATCTTTATTATACAAACTAACCAAGTATTCATGATTTTGTTCACCTTCATTGCCTTCTTTTATATAAGTTGCAAAGTATTTGTCATACTCCTTTTGAAAATATCAAAGATAGGCAAAAGTATATATATATGCAACCTGTTGCAATAAAGGTGACTATTACATTTTCAACCTTGGTAGCTTTTACCTAGATTCAAATTCACGCTGCAACTCATTGTATCTTTTATCATTAACCACCCTATCAAAGTATTTGAAAAATCGGATGATGTCAAAGTTCGGTTTCAAACAATTTTTCAAATCTGCATTGAAGCTTTCATTAAGTTGTGTACTTCTCTTGTCAATGGTAAAAGCATTTTCATGTAACATTTTGTCCATTTCTCCTTTATTTTATAAAAAATTGATATCCAGCCATTTTCTTCAAGTTTATAATCATCCACCAATTTGTCCCATGCTCTTTGAAAATCAACTTCTTCCAAATATTTGTATACGTACAAGTTAAGCTCTCTCAAAAAAACTAAAATCATTCTTTATCAAATTACCAGATGTTTTATGCCATTTTGCATCAAATGTCAAGAACATAGACCATGATATGTTTCAAGCATTACCTCACGTAGAGCTTTAGCCATTGCATAGTCTTGATTTGTGAAAAGTGTTTGAGGCTTATTGCTTTTATGTGCCTTTAAAAATTCTCTAAACAACCATTCAAATGATTCTGCAGTCTCATAATAAAGAAGTGCAACTCCAAAAACTATCACTCCTCCAAAGTGATTAAATCCTACAAACACGGCCAAAGGTCTAGATGCATTATTAGTGCTATATGTAGTGTCAAGAGTGACCTCATCACCAAAGTATTCATAATTCATTATCATTCTAGCATCAACCCAAAAAATATTAGTTATTTGTTCTTCAACATCTAGTTGGATTCCATGATAGAATGAAGAATTTTCTATACATTTTTGTTGAAAATGTTGTCATAAGTTGCTAGCCTCCCCGTATGCCATGTTTCTCAACCTTTGCTACGAAGATAATTTTTTTGATCCAAACGTGTGTAACCAAGGTTTTGTCTACCACCAATTTGCCTACTCATCAATTCAAATGAGTCCCTTTGCTTAATACATGAATCATCTGTGAAATCAATCTCATTAGCTAGAACTTCAAATAATTTTCATTGAGAAGTAAGCATGTGAGTCGTCTTAGGGAGGTGCAAAGAACGAGTATGCTTATCAACAAAATTATGAATTTGATACTTCCCAATCCCTTTCATGTATTTGATTCCTATCTTTACCAAACATTCGATTCTTATTTGAAGTCATTGGTTAGTTGTTAAGTGATCTCTTTCGTCAGATTTTCAAACTCCTTCTTTGCTACATACATATCTAGTAATCAAAATCCTTCTATCCTTGCCTTTGTTAACATATTGCTTTCAAACATTAAATCCAATTTTTCCATCATAATCATTCCAAAAATTTTATACCTCTTCTAAAGTACTGAATAATTTGCCTACTTGAGGCTGCCAATCTAGTTCGTCTTCCTTGGACGAGGCTTTTTGTAAAACAAAATCGTCTAAAATCCTAATAAAATGAAATTAAAAAATAAATTTAACCAAACATATCAATGAAAAAAATAACTACTTGAAAATGGTCAATTCATAAAATGAATTTAAATTAAAAGATATAAATTTAGTAAACATGATGTTTCTTAGCAAAACATACTTACCTATTAAATGAGAATGTTCATTCAACCATGGACGATGGATAGAATTGGTCATGTTACTCATCTTGACAATGAAAAATATATAAAAATTAATAAGAAATTAGCTAAAAAAACTTTGTGAATGCCTAATGAAAAACCAAAAAAAAAACTTCGTAAATGTGCAATGAAAAACAAAAAGGTGCTATAAGGTAAGACGCAACAACCTAGAATGGTGAGATGATGTGTGGTGGTCATTGGTGGCTTGGTGGTGCGTGATGGTTATTAGCGGCTCTATGGTCGTCGACGATTCCATGGTCATCAGCAACTCCATCGTCGTTAGCGTGAGTTAGTTTTTGGCGGCTGCTTGAGTGGGTGGTGATTAAATGACCAGAAATTGATTTTTCTTCATATACTTTGCAAGAAAAAAGGACCTTTTACCATTGATGTTGAAGACACACGATAAAGGAAAAGGGAATATATAGTGTAACACTACTTAACAATGGTTTCTTCACAAAACTTACCCTCTCTATTTTGTCAATGATTAGATGAAGTAACACTCGAAGAAAAGAAAAAAAATAAGAAAACGAGGGAAACTTTTGGATTGCTAAATTGACTAAATGACACTAGATGGTGCTCTTTTATTTTCAGGTGTTGATTTATTTTTGAAAAAAATGCAGAGTTAAGATTTATCAACATTATTGAGCTACTATAATCGTGTGTGTTGAAATGGAATATTCTAATATATAATTTTTATTTAATCTGTTTGGCTCAGTGAATCTATTTGATATATGCTTTTGCTAATAATTGTTCCAGTTTTTAATATTGCATTCCGAAGTACAAATACGAAAATACTTAATTATCAACATAAATAAAAAAAATTCATTTGAAGTTTCAAAGATTAAAATTTTTTGTCAAGAATTTTATCTCACTTTTCATGTGTCCTTTTTTAATGTCAATTTGTCTCCCAAAATATAATTTTAAAATTAACTAATTCATTTTAAATTTATAATTATTAAAATAAGTACTTTTAGTCTTTGGTAAATGACCGACTAAAATAAACTGTTTTATCAAATATAAAAAAAACTCTCTTTTAGCAAATTACAGATTCGATCTTACAAGCAACGACCAACAATGTGGAGCAAAGGAATTGCATATGTATGTCAACCCTAAATTAATAATGTTATTTCTATTCCCCGTCGTTTATATTATTTTTATTTTATGCTTTAACACTTTCGATACCCCACCCCCACCAAATTTCTAATTTACTTCTAATTCTTTAAAATAAGTTAAATTAAATGCTGATTAAATTCCTAATACACGTTTGTGTTGCTCTAATCTATCTAGAAGAGTGAATAAATGGCAGTGTGAAAAGCTCATACGTACTTTGGAGTCTGGACGGTCACATGACAGCTCATGTTGGACTTGAAAATTCACGTCCAAAACGCATATGCAAACACACTGTTACAAAACCACTTATCTCCTTATTTATATTGAAAACCAAAATACGCAAGACAAATTCATAAACAGCGAAATTTCCTGGTCATGACATAAAATGCCCGAGTGAGCACCACCCTCACCCCCACTTTCCACGTAATTTTGCATCCACTTGTCTTATCTTTTAAATTTGTGTTTGTTATATTTTATACGAAGGTTGGTACACTTTATTGTAATAAAAAAAGTATTAAAATAACACTTTTTCAGGCAATAAATATCAACCGAGGCTAAAATATGTTCAAAAATCTTCTTTCCCCTTCCCCCTTTCAATTCCCCTGTGCCTGCTCTTTCCAATCTTTGTTGGGCACAGAGGCTTTGTAATTTTCGCATATTTTTACATACTCACCCGTTGTTTCTTCTCCGTCTTCTTTTCGCAGATAACAAAACAAAACAAAACAAAACAAAACAAAACAAATAGAATGGCAACAAACAATTCCACTGTTCACAACGAAAAAACAAGGGTTCCCCCGAGAAGAGGCCAGATTAAAGCTCAGATATTTAGCAGCTTGGTCAAAATAGTGGCCTTAACTTTCTCAAACGATGAAAAAGACAAGGGGGACAACCATGGTGGCGGCTCTGCAACAGCGACCCCACCACCTAGTGCTTACAACTCGGATGCCTCCTAGTCTCAGTTTGCGGTTAAACTCTCAAATTAATTATTGATATTAGACCAGTAAGATATTTTTATCCTAAAATCTTTAAGTTTTTTCTGTTTGTATCAACTTTACTTAAAACATCCATTTTAATTTTTAATTAACAGAAGAACTTTAAAGTTTTGGAGATTAAAATATCCATCTCGATCATGCAAGGTTAATTTGAAGGTTTATTCCTGGGATATGAGACTTGTTTGTACCACGTTACTGTCGTTCCCTTCTCAACTCGTGCTCCATCGTGGTTCTCTCGTCATCAACTTGAAAAGGCATTCGTGTCTGTTCCTTTTTTATTGCAGACGGAAGCTGCTACTGTCTCTACTACGTCTTCTCTCGTATAAATACTAAATCGACGATGGGTGTGATGTGAATGAAGTGTCCATATATAAAATAAAATCCTGCATAACCAATTGTTTTTTTATGGTTGATTAGGATTGTAATTTACAAGGTGCTTGTTGTTGTTGTTATTTTGGTTTGCTATGTATTTACTACTTAGTTGGGCTTGTTGGGAACTGTCCTTAACCTCTGGCTAGTGTTTTTAGAGTCATGACTGGAGGGAGGTAGTTTGTAATCTTTATGCTTTTACTTTCAGTTTCGCTTGTAATTTTCTTTCAAGTACTACATATGAGAACTCAGTATTTGCTTCTTTGTTACTTTTTATCTATAAATTTGTTGTTAACTTGATAAGATATGTTTCAGACTTTTAATTTTGAAAGAAAAAAAAAACAAAAAGAAAGATAAGTTTTTTTTTTTTAATTTTAAAAATAGATAATTTTAATGTAGTATTTTTTTAAAATAAAAACTTGATTTGCACTTTGATCTTTTAAACATTATAATTTTGTAATTTTAATTTTTTAAATTTGATAATCCTTTATATATTATAAATGTTTACCAACCTTCTATTAAATCTTTAATATATTTTGATGACATGATAATTAAAATATTGTCAAATGCATATGTTAATATGTATTTTTGTATCTGTAGAAATTAAAGATATGTATTAAAAATTTATAACAATTAAATCAACTGAATTAAACCTTTTAATATTATATCAATGCAACTTATTTATATTTTTAATTATTTTGTTATCTCATTTATTGGAAGTCAAAAGTAAAATAAAGTCATGTTAATATGTGTAATATAAATAACATATTAAATGTCATCATACAGTATTACATCAACAAAATTATTAAATATTTATAAGGTCAATAAAAAAAATTAAAATTATATAATTATAATATTTATAAAATCCAGTTTATGTAATTAAAATAAAAAATAAAAATTGCAAATATATGATAATTGAGAACCAAGAGTTTATTTGAAAAGGAAGAAATAGAGTGAATGAGAAGAGATAAAAATAATTTTGTTTATTTAATAGAGGGGATGAAAAAAGAAATAAATTTAAAAATAATGAGTTTATTTATACTATTTATCACATATTTTTATTTTTTTTATCCTTTTATATATTTTTTATTTATTTCTTTTTAACTAAATATATTTTATTTTTAATTTATTTATTTTACTTATTTTTATTCATCCATTTAATTTTCATCTATTATATTTCTCTATTCTCTATTAAATAAAGCATCAAAGTGTAAATAAAAATAAAAATCCTAATAAATTGACTTAAACTTAATATCTTAATTTTAGTTTATTCTTATGAATATTATTTAACTTTCTTAATTTAAAAATTAAGACCCCCCTTTCTGGGGGAATTGATACATGGTAGATGCGAGAATTGGCTCCACCTCCGCCACTTGGGTACAGCTGTCCAGCGCTTAGTTTATTTTTCTAATTCTCTATTACTGGGCGATGGATGATTTTTCTAGCTTTAATTGATAATAAATTCATCTCCACTCTTTAATAAAATATTATAATAGTATAGAATATGCCCATAAATTTTCAAGTGTACGGTATAATTTTATATATATATATAAATACTCCAAATGATGTATCACATGAAATGTTAATAATAT
>JAMLFT010000948.1:0-34943 GCA_026544285.1 Pachyrhizus erosus | reverse complement strand
CATTAAATATGTGATCATAAATTTAATTTTTATCCATAAATATAAAAAAATATTTATTAAAAAATCAATTCTTTAAATAGAGATAGATATTTCAAAAAATTAGTTATGAATTTTTCATAGAAAGATATCAAAATTTATTAAAAAGTATTATAAAATTATTAATATTACTCGTTAAATAAAAATTGAAAACCATAAAATATTTTAACTTTCATTAAATTTCATATGCATTTAAAAAAAATTAAAAATATTAGTTTCATTTTAAATTCATAGATGAAATATTTTAGTTTGTATTATTTAAGGCTAATTTTCCAATTAAGTTAGAAATATGTATGATAGAACCAGAATATTTAGTTCCCTGTTTATTTCTAAAATGGTTGAAATTTATGTAAAGTATTTTTCCAACTTTTTGACTGCAATGAATTATTCTAGTATGAAAATATAAACCCACTAAGAAAAATCCGAGTACCACACTAATACTACATAGTACATCCCATTGAAAGCATTGTACATTGGTGATGTTATGATATCAATCAAGATAGATAACCAACCAGTTTGTGTCCACCAAAGCATAACCCCTCAATTCCTCACCCACTAGCCATGGGAGAGAAAGAGAAGAGAAACAAGAACAAGAAGCAAAAGCACCAACACCCCAATGACCAAACCACAAAGCAGAACTCTGATTTCTCCTTCAAGCCAAGCTCAGAGGTAAAGGGTATCCGATTTGGAGGTCAGTTCATAGTGAAGTCCTTCACAATCAGAAGAGCAAGGCCATTAGAACTTCTCAAGGTTCTTTCTTTCCCACCGACCAACAACACCAACAAACCAAAAGACAGGCTCCCTTTCCCTTCCACCACAGCATTCTTGCCCACAAACTTCACCATCTTGGCACACCATGCTTGGCACACCCTCACCCTTGGCCTTGGCACCAAGAAGTCCAAGGTGCTCCTCTTTGTGTTTGAAACTGAGGCCATGAAGGCCTCAGTGGACAGAATTTGGCCACCAGAGATAGCACTTGGTGAAGTGAACAAGAGGCTCATAAGGGGCCTCAACGGATGTGAGATGGCAAGGTTCAAGTTCAGAAAAGGCTGCATAACTTTCTATGTCTATGCTGTTAGGCAGGTTGGAAGCTTTGGCTTTTCCTGTGCTGAGGATCTAAGAACCATTCTGCAGTCTGTTGTGGAGCTTAAAGATTTCTTGGATCACACTGTCATGCTTTCCATGCCAAATCAGAGAAGCATCAGCTACTCACAGTCACAACCCCAGGTAGCCATGGCTCATTAGGCTAAGATGTGAAATCAATCATCTAGTCAGAGTTTATATATATGTGTGTGTCTAAGTGCTTCCTTCCTCTTCACATTAACATCATCTTCATTATTAGGGTCTTAAAGAGAAATATTTTGGCTTAATTTGTTAACTTGGTTTCCTAGTCTTTGGAATTTTGGGAGGCTTATTATTGGTTTATTTGTTGATGATCTTGTTTGATCTGTATTTTCTTTTGAATTTGGGGAAAATGAAAGTGTAATGTAGCATGAATAATGGGGGTACTAAATTGAAGGTTATACAGTGGATGACTTAATCCAGGTTGCATTTGTCCTTTTTGTTGACAACTGCTAATACAAATTTGTCATGGGGGAGCAGTTTGTGCTTACTTTTTTGTTCTTATTACTAGTAATAGAACCAGAAGCTAATCCAGGTAGACATATTTTCCAGTAATAGCGCACTTGAATTGTCGATAGTTGAAATATATGTTCTTAATTTATTCACCACTAAAACTTTAGAAAAATGAAAATTGTTGTCTCTAGTCCCCTCTTAAATATTGCTAAGTATTTGCAAACACAAATACACAACGTGTACTATTGCTGCGTCTACCGATTGTTGATTACTCTGTAAATTTATCACTCCATATTGTAACACGAGAATAACTCACTTTCATTATAGTTAGCGCAGGAAAAAGTTTAGTACTTGAAAATTATGGTAGGAAAATTTTAATACTGTTTTCGATGTTGATTAGATTATATTGTATAACACTTATTAATCAAATCAAACCCAATGTTTCTTGAAAAAAGACACTCCTATTAACTAACAATAGTACGTGTACTTCTTTGCAGGCTTATTTATTAAAATGTTTACAGCGTAAATTTTAATAATGCATTCAAGGTATAGATGAATTAATGGAACCAAGGGTTTGCAACTACTGAATAATCTAGAGACAAAAACTGCCCAATTCATGTTTCCTCCCTGCAAACTGTTTTCTGGTAAATTGTGCCATTATGTAACCCGTGATCCATGAACTGCCTTAATATTACAAAAATATTCTATGTGTAGCAAAAGGCCAAACAGTCCTGAAATTTTAATAAAAGGATCCTGCATATAATATTATAGGTTTGGAAAATATTGGAAGAGCGAATGTGGCTGTGACTAAATGATAAATTATGGGGATTAAAGTAAATTATCCTTCAATATAGATTTGAATATGGTAAAATAGTAACGTTTGGTTTAGTAGAATAGTTAAATAGGATCCATGAAGAAGGAACAATTACAATTGGCAACCTTTCCCTCTCCGCAAAGTTTCTAATGGTTCAGAAAAGTGAAGGAAAAGAGAGAGAGAGAGAGAGACCACATTTCTTTTTCCCTTGTGCCCACCTATGGCTTTAATCATGGCTTGGAAGGACCCATGTCAAGTGCCACCTTACTTTAATCTTCACAAGAATAATGGACAATGGTGTCTGTCAATGCTTGCAGCTACTGCAAGCACAAGTCCTTTACCTTTGGGATTATTCATATGTTATGTGTGCTCATCTAATCAAATTTTTAATGAGGTTGGGGGGTCATGAGTCCTTTGAGATTGAAGGCAATGACTCAATAAATGTGTAGGCCTGGAGGTGGTGCCACCACTAGTCCGCATTATCGAGTGTCACATGCTGGAACTTGCTAGTACTATGTGTTTATAATATGTGGAAATGGAAACATTTTCGGCTGGAAAAACATTTTGAAAAAAAAAAACAAAAAATTATCAAGAGGAGATCGTTTTTTCCCCTTTGTTTTGTTGTGAGTACTATGTGGAAATGGAAACATTTTCAGCTGTAGAACTCATGATATGTGTTTCCACGCCGGACATGGTTAGCATGTATCACCACCTAGTTAAAAAGGTAATAATTGTTCAAATACATAGCGAAAAAAAAAAATAAAATTATTGACACAAATACTGCAAGGAAAAACAAACAGGTTTAATTATTTATATTTTATTTTTATAGTTTTCAATTGTTTAAATTAAGTCTCTTACTTAAAATTTTATTTAATAATAAACAAAATTGTAATAGAAATATAACATATCATTCATTTATATATACTTGCAAATGAAAAAAATTATATAAAATATATATGAAAATTTAAAATATTTTAGTATTTTATACAACTCAAGGATACGTTACACTTCTATTATATTTTTTTTAATTATTGAATAAAATTTTAGGGTAAAAATAGAATTAAGAGATTATAAAAACAAATGCAATCAATTAAATTTAGGTTGACCAAAATCAAACAAAGATTAAAGTGCGGGGATCAAAAGTATAGTTGAATCTAAAAATATGTTTTTATCTCTCTCCGTAGACATCATTAAAGGCATTGCTAATGTGAATTTGTGTTTGTGTTTTATTATCATAATTTAATTTTTAATACGATTTTTAGCAATTTTAATCCTTATTTGCGAACCCTAATCCTCTATGTTTCTCTCATGCATTTCTTTCGATTTTGCCGACAAATCGCGTAGCCAAGAAGAGTGCCACCACATATTGCCGCCATGTTAGCCCCAAAATACTCATGCAAATGAAATAAATATAGAAAAATTAAAGACAATAAATTTCATCTATTTTATACTTAAGGCAAATCTTTATTTCAAATTAGTTTATTTGTTCTTTTTCATAAGCTATAAATCCTGGAACCGTTAATCAATAATTAAAGTTTTACATTACAGATACCCTAATTCAGAATTCATGACAGAGTTTATATTTCCAAAATAGCCAATTCAAAATACGTTTTCATAATAGGATAAATGACAAATTTTGACACTGTCAATTTAATTTTTAAAAATAATGAAATGACTAAAAGATTTCTAAAAGTTTCTACGTTGTTATCAAAATTGTGTTAATATTGTTATTTAAGTTACACGACTTTTTCAATTTTATATTAAAATGAGTGATAAATTACATTTTAATTTTTTTTATTATTTTATTACTTTTATGAACTAAATAGTAAGTGCTTCATATTTTTGAAGACAAAATTAATTATTTATTCATTAGGTTATTTTATAAATTCCATATCACGTATTTTAAAACACATAAAACAACATTACAAATCATTTGGTCTGGAATAGACAAACCAACAATATGTATCTACTGAATCCAAAATACTAATAATTTGATCCAAAGCATGCTAACCATACAAATTTATGAATCTGTAATAGATATGTAGTTTACGAATTTTTGTAAACTATAAACAACCAAAATTAATAGAAAAAGAAATAAAGAAACATGTTTAGTGATATGGTGGTGACTAATGGTGGAAGGTGGTGCAGTCATGATAGTGGTATGTGGTGGCGTTTGTTTATCGTGGCAGTGATCATGTGGTGGCGCTCGTCTATCATAGTCAACAAAGTGGAAGAGGGTGTAGGAGAGTTGATTAAGGTTTGAAAAGGAAAAACAAAGGGTGAGTGTATTTTCAGGTTTTACATTTGTTTTAAAATTAATAGAGGATGTAGGGGAGATTAATGGGGTGTAGGAAATAACAACCTTTAAACTTCATTGAAGCAAAGTTGGCATTACTAAAAGGCCTAATTATAAAGGTAAATTATATTTATATCTCTCTTTATTAATAAAAATATACCCATTTTCTTCTTTTTTTTTTTTAATGAATTTCCTTAAATGTTTTTTTAATTTATTTTATTCTAAAACAATTTCTTTAATTATTTTTGCTTATCCTTCCCCTTCCTCCACCTCTTTCTTCCTTTGTCATCCTCTCTTCTTCCGTCATCAGTTGCCATCACAAACTTGTTGCTGTCAAACAATTAATTCCTCTATGTTTTATCATGAAATTTAATATGTGACGTTAAGAAACCTCATTGCGTAATTAATTTCCTGTGTTGTCTCTCTATGCTTTCTAATTGATGGTTTCAATGAGAGAGTTTTGTTTTTGTACTTTTGTGAGACAAATTCCTTTTCTTGAAATGATAAATTTTAGTTATAAATGACAACAATTGTTGTTTGGTAGTAGCAAGTTTGGAGCGATGACAGTGATAAAAGAATAAAAGAGAGTGACTGAGGAAGAAGGAGGGCAAGCAAAAATGAAATAAAGGAATTAATTTATAAAAGGAATAATTAGAAATGGAATTTAAAAAAAGGAGAAAGGAAGGTATATTTTATTAATAAAAAGAGGTATAGCTATCATTAGCCTTTATAAAACACCTTATAGAAAACATTGGGCTTATCAGTTTGGGCTGTACTCGTTTCATTGCTTTGCAGCCCAGGCCCGCATATAAAATGAGAAGAAAAATCCGGTTAATAACCGAGCAAGTAACGGTGCTTTTGGGTCGGGTTGAACTTTGAAGTCTTGATCGACGACGTTGAGCGTTCTCTCTCTCTTCGTTCAGCTCAATCTGGTAATTCTTCGAAACCATCTTTCACATCTCATCTTCGTCTCTGAATCTTCGATTCAGTATTCTCCATTTCCTTCCTTTACTATTTTTCTAATAAATATATGAAGAAAATTACTAATCGATATGCTTTGACTCTGTTCTGACCACCATTGCTTCTTCAATTTTTATTTTGTTTCCTGTCATAATGTGTTTCTATACACAAAATAAATCACTGGTAAGGAATTTTCTTATTTCCATGATGATGATGAAATCAATGTTTCGAATTTGACAAATTAAAAATTATTTTTCTTTTGGTTTGAATGTGTATATGTTGAATTCCACGATTCCTTATCTTCTATGTGTTGTTTATTGTGAATAATGTATTCAAATTCTCTGTGCTTCATATCAGGGGTAAGAAGCTGGCAATAGCTGCAGCATCTAAATAGGAATGGAGTATATGTGTCTTTTTGTCACCTTCATTGCAATTTCGGTCTTAGGGTTTGTCTTTGTAGTCTTCTTTGAAGCATATAAAAGAAGAAACAACCATCAGTATGTCATCATTTTTACCCATCCAATATGTGCTAAAAAATGTTATATATATATGGACTGGGATTATTAGTTTGATATTTCAATTTTAATTTTCAAAAGGCATATTGAAGTTCCAGCTATTTTTGAGGATCCAAGCTCATTGAAACAGGTAAATGTTTCCCTTTTCATTGTGATAGAGCTTCTGTAGATGTGCAAGATTCTGTGAGCATTCTTTATTTATTGACTTATTTTGGGGCATTCTTTAAGAAGTCTAATTTAGTGAAATAAGTCTGGACTGACTGGCCACTTACAAACCTATCACCCCTTTTCAATGGTATTGTTTTCTTTCTGAACGATTGACAAGAGAATTTTTGCAAATTAGTGACTTTGTTGATGCAAGGGTTTAGGAAAATTGTAATTTTACAACTTGTAGCAATTGAGATTGCAGGTCTGGAGGAAAGATGCTTTAGCCTATGTTTCTTGTTATTATAAGATAACCATGAAATTAAACAAGCTAACGATAAAATCATTAAGTGATCGAGAAGTGAGAGAAATTTATTGGAAATATGAAGTATGGCGACTTTGAAGTGTTTTCCTATTTGTACAAGTTCATAATGGATGGACTTGAATCCTAAGTGAAAAAGGAAAAAGGCTCATAAAACAGTAGAAAGTTATGCCACATGAGAATGATATATGATTGAATGGGTGACCATGTTAGAGGCAATGATTAATTTCAACATAATAACTTGCTATGCATCTTCGATTTCATTAGTGCAACAAAAGCTGAAGCTGCTGAGTGCTGTGTTATTCCTTAAATGTAAGATTCTTTTGCTTGATCTATTTAAATTTAAAATTATGCTGCTGCAGAATGAATCTCAACAAGCATCTCCCTTTAATATATGAATAGTTTACCGTTTATGTCATATTGCTGTCAATTTATTTGCTTCACACTACACAATCATGATTTGTATTTCTGTTAGTTTTTGATTGTTTGCATTAGTGATCCTCAACTTAATGAAATTATTCAAATTTGCTCATGTCTTTCTCTTTCATCCTCAATCTCTGCTCAATTATGAGCCGGAGTGGTTGGCCTTTTATGGCATCTCCTTAATCTCTAATTTTATAATTAGGTTCTAATGTCAATTTCAAGAGGAAACATTTGTTGTCACAAGTGCATTTGACATACATCCTTGGACACTGTGTGCCCAAAGAATTTCAGAATACAGTGCTCCAATATTCTCTTATTTGGCCTTTGTTGTTTATACTGATGGGCATTTGTAGAAACTAAATAGAAATGTAATTTCAGTACGTATATATTTGTATCTTGCACATACATGTTTTTAATTTGTTTTGACAGGTTTCAAGTTATTGCATAGCTTTATGAGCTATGAAGATAGCACCCTGTTGTGAATTGGTTTTGACTGATACTCTTGCACATTTAGGTTCCTTGCCCTCATATTGTTGATCCAGCCACAAAGTATATTTCATTGATTATTCCTGCTTTCAATGAGGAGCATAGGCTTCCAGGAGCTCTTGAGGAAACTATGAAGTAAGTGAAAGCACATTGTTTTTACCTAGATTTACGCTTTCAATGTTAATATGAATAAAAGGATGTGAGTTTGGTTCCAATTGAGTCAGTCTACTTTGGCCATTCGGTCATATAAATTTTTGTTGTGCATATAATATCAATTGCAATGAGTCTGTTTGACTACTTCTTTCATAATTATATATTCTGTGTTTGCATCTGTTAGAGCACTAGAGAGGATGATCAAAGGTATTACTGTATTATTCAATCACAGATAAGTTCTTTACAGAAAGATGAGTACGGCACCACACTCCAGAGCCTCTGGCTCCTCAGGGAAAGATACCTGCCTAACTGACACTCACCAAAAGTATGCCTCCAACCCTATACACAGTCTACATTCCTGCTACCACACCCCCCCCCCCCCCCCCCCCCCCCCCCCCGCCCCCCCCCCCCCCCCCCCCCCCCCCCTCCCCCCCCCCCCCCCCCCCCCCCCCCCCCCCCCCCTAACAACCCCTGCCTTATTTCTTCTTGAATATACTTTCCATACAGTGGGTTTCCAAGACTTGTGTCCAGCACCTGATACATAGGCTGATCCACTTCTTCTCCCGGTGCCCATTGTCAGATCACCACCTCTATAAGTATGTGTGTGTATTGATTAGTTTTTGTAAGCTGGTTGTATACATGACAGATGCCATGTGATATGTTAACATGTGTAACCTCCCCTACCCTGAAAAAAAAGAGTAGAAACAACCATGGTAAGATGTCAAAAGAAGAGGAAAATCCAAACTTTGATTCACTTTCTTCACAGTACTGTTTATTTGCATAATTTAGGACTTCATATGCATAGAGTAGCGGTGTAACTAGTTACTTTACTGTTTCTCTTGTTAAGTAGCATAGTTTTTATTGTTTAAGTTTGGTACAATGAACATAATTCTATTTATGCCTTAATTTGTAGTTATCTTCAACAGCGTTCTTTAAAGGATCCTTCATTTACATATGAGGTACTTCCAGATCTTTTTATTTGATTGCATTTGTTTTTTTAATCTACATAACCCTGTTTTAATTCCATCTCTTGGAACTTTGTTTTAGATTCTAGCTTATTGTCTTGGGAATATTGATATATGTTTAGAATTGTAAAGAAAATTCTATATTACATGATGAGGGTATCTGGTGGACAAATAAAAAATGCTTTATTTCACTCATGAACTCTACTAATGTGAAGTGAAAGTACTTTCTATATTCATTAAAATCAGTTTGGTCTAACATAGCATATCTGAATCTCTTTGCTGAACTTACTTTCTTCCAAATGCTTTGTAACATTCTATGGATACACTTCAACATTCTCTTCACAATGGACACTTGAGCAGGTTGTAATTATTGATGATGGAAGTGCTGATGAGACAAAGAGAGTAGCTTTTGAATTTGTGAGGAAATACACAGTAGATAAGGTAAGGGTCATCCTTCTAGGAAGAAATCATGGCAAAGGAGAAGCAATCAGAAAAGTGAGTTTAATTTAAACTATAATATCTTAAAATCTATTCATGTCAAGAGTCAAATGCCCCTTATTAATTAACGCTATGCTTGTTGATAATTAATTAAGGCTTTCTTCTTTCCTTGAAAGCATTGTATTACAGGGAATGTTGCATTCTCGTGGCGAACTACTTCTTATGCTTGATGCCGATGGAGCAACTAAGGTCACTGACCTAGAAAAGCTTGAAAATCAGGTTAATGGAATACTTCAATGGCAGTTTTCATAGATCTTATAATTGAATCTTAGCATAAAGCTTGATATGCATTGTCCAATGTTCTGCTGTCAGATTCAAGGTGCTGCCAAATGGCAATATCACCATGGAGATTCAACCGATAGTGATCCTAGATTTAGAATATCTGATATCCCAGTTGCTGTATTTGGTTCAAGAGCTCATCTAGAGAAGAAAGCTTTAGCTACAGTTAAGTGTGTCTTTCTTCATTCTTTGCTTTATTGTTGCCATGTGTGTAGATCATCTTGGTTGAATAACTTAGATTAATGCTTTCAGAGGAAGTGGTACCGCAATTTTTTGATGAAGGGCTTCCATCTTGTGGTTCTCTTGGCTGCTGGTTCTGGAATTCGCGATACACAGGCAATTTCCTTCATTAATTTTTGGCTGTGCATTTTGATTTGATACTCTCATGACTGGTATACAGCTTATGTGTACATAATGACCTAAGCTTCACCAGATATGGTAGTTGTGTCAGGAATCCTGTTAACATTAGCATGATTTGTCTTCTCAGTGCTTCTATGCTTCTGCAATGCTTGTGCTAGAGCATGAATATCTGATGTTGGTTTTTACTTGTCTGATAATGACCCTGTACTTCCACAGTGTGGTTTCAAGATGTTTACTAGGGCTGCAGCCAGGAAGCTTTTCTCAAATGTCCGCTTAAAAAGGTGTTTGCTCTTGGCTTTCTATAGAATTCAATGAATTCTTAAATTTTTGAAGAGAATTACTTCATAATTCAGAAATAATAGAAATTTGATTGTTCTTACTTATTTTTATTAGTAAATTGTTTGTTCAATCTTTACTTCTTTGGTATAATTTTCTATCACTCAGGAATGGATTCAAAAAACAAGAAAGGGGTCAAAAGTGAGCAAACTTGGACATACATAGTTATATTAGTAAATTACAAGACTAGAGATATTTGTTTCAGTTGTCTATAGGTTTTGACATGGACAAATATTTATAGCAATCATTTGAAATTGAATTAAAAAAAATTAAACACATAATTCTTTGAGCTTTCTGGTTTTACGACTCATCCTACCAACTCCAGTAAAACATGAAAAAAAATACGAATGAAAGGCAAGTACACTGTTGTGACCATACCCTCTGATTGACTTATCTGAGATTTCAATTTGTCTTGCTTTCCTATTATTTAATCAACAAATTCTAACTCTGGGTTCTTTTATGCTGTTATGTATTTTAAATTTTATTAATTTCCTAGATCTATTGACAAGGCCTTTTCTTAAATTTACATTCTTCAATGGAGGTCCCTATTCTAAATATCTCTCGTTTCCATCATATAATTTCCAGTTTGTCAATTTCTCTTAAATAAATACCAAAATAGAAACTGTTCTGCTATCTTGAATTTGGAATTATGTATAATGAAATCAGCTTCAACATCTGCACTTTATCACAAAATGATTACTTTATCATCGTCTTTTCCCCTTAATATTGTTACAAATTTTCCTGTAAAGCCTATTAGCAGACTCTGGTTTATTATGAGTTTCTGGTAGGATAAGCGTAGGCACTTTAATTCACTCATTTCTCTACAGCTTGGTTGCATGAATGTGAAAAACTAGAAGGTCATGGAAGAAAATGATCTGATATTTATTCTTTTAGATGAAAGGATCCTTTTCTTATTATTATTTTATTTTTTTTATTTCAATATTTTGTTCTACAATAGATGCATACAACTACCTCTTATATAGAAACTCCTGGGAAAACTTTTGAATCATAACTTACATGAACTAGAAAAGCCATAATATAATTTATGGAAAAAATGTCTAATGAATGTATTGCTTTTCTTCATTGATCCAGTGTCTAGTTCTATGGATGTAGTGCCTTGTTTTATGGAGGTTTCTCGATAGTTCATGCATAACAATCCTTAATTTGTATATACTTAACCTTTAATATAGACGGCTAGCTTCTTCCCATATACTAAATTTTAAATTAAAGGAAGCATGATATCTTGAAGCAATTGTGAGAATCGAATATCTTGTAAAAGATAAAAGGTGTTCAGTTCATATTGGGAAATATTGAATAATATTTCAGTGGTCAGAAAGATAAGTTGATTTTGAAGTTATGGTGGTTTTTCGTTCAATCGAGCTTTCTGGATATTCTACCTATTCTGTATGGTCCACATTTTTGGTGAAAACTTGGTAATTTTCTATAATAGCCTTGGCATTCTCTGCAGGTGGTGCTTTGATGTTGAATTAGTCTTTCTGTGCAAACGGTTTAGGATCCCAATTTCAGAAATTTCTGTGAATTGGTCTGAGATTCCGGGATCCAAGGTGAACCTTTTGAGTATACCTAACATGCTTTGGGAGCTTGTGCTCATGTCTGCGGGGTACAGGACTGGTATGTGGAGAATTTCTATTTCTACCTGAGAGCATCCATGATCAAATTAACTGAGAAGAGAAGTGACATTTTCCTATCTAAAGAAGAGTCACATCTGACACGAGAACAGATACTCTCATGCCGGGCTTAAGGGACAATCATGAAATTTTCGAAGTTTGTAGGACTGACCAACCTTCCGGATTATGCCCTTCGGTTTGGGATCATAGAGGCTTTTTTCTTTTTTACTTTTAGTATTGCTATTTCTACTAGGTAAAAATATATTCAACAAATTATGTTGTTACTGTTGGTTGGGAATAGTTTCTAATCAGATTGGTTTGTATTTTTCTTAATCAAAATATTCTATGGATAACTTTTTATTCCTTTCACCCCATTTGAAAGACATTATCTAACATTGGTGAGTTGTTGACCCTTTTGGTTCATCTCTTCTGGAAGTAGATGTTATGCCTGCTGTAGATTGTGTTGATATCATGTTAGCAAATCTGCGTACTGTTCCCGTAAACACAAGAAGCTGAAACCCTTGTTTATTTTTGGGTTGCGCATTGTATAGTACATTGACGCCTGCGTTTGGTTTTACGTTGTAGGGGCAGTATACGTGTGTTTAACGTGATGCTACAAGTTGTAGCTATCACATACATTGCCAATCAAACCTGATGCTACAATTTGTAACTTTCATATCATTGCCAATCAAACGTGGAAATAAACATGGTTTATTATTTTTGTATATTTACTTTCTTTTTTTATTTCATTGTTATCTTATTTTTCTTATCTCCATATTTCATTGTATCATTTATTTTTCTTCCATTTTTTTTTTACTTTTTACATTTACACATTCTTTTCGCACAATTCTCACATCTCTTACATCTATTAGTTGACAAATTATGAAATTTACGTTTAAATTAAGAAAAAATATATATGAATATCCAAATGTTAATAGACATCTAAAAAAAGAGAAAAAAAAGAAGATAGAAAATATAGGTATAATAGGTGATATGATATGATATAAAGAGAGATAAAAATAAATAAGAAATATAAATAAGGTGTTTAAAGATAAAGAGGTGTTCAAATATCATCATCCTTAAATTAATAAACAATAAAAATATGATATTTATACATTTAATGAGAGATAATAGAAGAAACAAATATAATAAACATGATATGACATGAATAAATAAAGAAAATAAAATAAAATGAAAGAGATAGAAAAAATGAACATGATTTCATTCACCAATTAATCTTCTTTTATATATATATATATATATATATGAATTTGGATCAAATTCAAGACCACATATTTAAAAGATTTGTCATTCAAATTAGAAAATTTTATCTTAAGAAAAACAATTATTCTTAAAAAAAAATTAAACAGAGATATATTTTAAAAATTTACATAATCATAAGTTTCTACACACACATTACGTACACATTAGTTTTATGTATAACATTTTAAGCATCAATCAGATTTTAAACTAGTCAACCATAGATAGAGGAATTGAGATCAACAGTATTTTATAAGTTCACCAGGTCAAAAATTTCTTTGGCCATCAATGAGTAGTTTAAGGCACTCTTCTAAACGACATGAACTTGAAGACAAAGACGCTTCAGCAAAACTTGCCTTCGAATTATCATGCTTACGTTATTCCTCTTCCATACCAAATCACAAGTTAGGCTTATTCAGTTATTCTACCTCTCATTACATATGCAACTCTACTTTATGAAAAATATTA
Source organism: Pachyrhizus erosus (assembly GCA_026544285.1). Classification (NCBI taxonomy): domain Eukaryota; kingdom Viridiplantae; phylum Streptophyta; class Magnoliopsida; order Fabales; family Fabaceae; genus Pachyrhizus; species Pachyrhizus erosus. The sequence goes on along the minus strand of JAMLFT010000948.1, from coordinate 21,425 downwards.
GTGCTTTTGGTAATGGAGCAGTTGCATATGTTATGTACAGAGATACGGAAATTATAGATTATATAATAAAACTAGTCTTCAAAATCTTCGTCACTATTATCCTCAAAATTCTTCCAAAGACTGCAAATATGAGTTCTCCTCTCATCCATGAAATCAAAGGGCAAGCATTTCGGTTCTTGAAGGAGAAGATTAAAACTGCAAGGCTAGCGCTCACAGATGTTACGCAAGTACAATTGTAAGTCGTCTTTTTTCTCTTTTTCTGACCTATCATCTCAACTCAACCGTGCTTTAAGTTAATGATTATTTGAAGATGAAAAAGAAATCCTTCTCCTAAGATGACCAGGATAGCTGAAAAACTATGATCATGTATGTTTCAAGTTATTGGTTACTAAAACAAATTAAAATAAAATCTTTCTCACAGAATGACCAGTATAGGTAGAAATTCTTTGTCAAGGAAGGAATGATATTTATCTATTTCTTAGAATTTGGGGGTGGATATTTGCGGCTGGCTGGTCCAATAACCAATTACTCGATAGGTTCAACAATAACCATTAAAATAAATTTTCTGACACCATCTTAAAAATTGAGTTTTATCATATCATTAATTAATGTGAGATCCAACAAAGTACCAAAGGAATGATATAACTCATTTTGTTGTTATCATTTTGTTGAAGTCCTTAGGAATCTTTCTTTAGTATAATATCTTATTTATTAATGTCAAGATCAAAGGAATTGATTAAAACATGTGAAACTACCAAGTAGAAAGGTCATAAATTTTAATTTTAACTTTTTTGTTTAATCATTTTATTCGTTTTTAGTACAATCAAACACTTGACTTTTTACATGTTTTGTTTCACAATACTTTTTTGTGGGTGACTGGTGCTTAAGAATGACAGAAGAAGCCACAAATGAGAATCCATGGCCACCAGACACACGTTCCACGAGTATAATATCACGAGCTGCCTTCGAAGTGGATGAATATGAGAGAATCATGGAGATTTTGCATCACAGGTTTCGGGTTTCTTATGTCCTGATTTGGTTATACTGTCCTGACCCCAAAGACTCTTTTCGTGAAGTTAATTGTGTTCTAGTTTTGTGGAGAAAACAGGTTGTCGAAATTTGATAAAGGGTTTTGGAGAGCCTCGTATAAGGCTCTTATCTTACTGGAACATCTTCTAACTCATGGACCTAAAAGAGTATCCGAGGAGTTTCAAAGTGACATAGATGTTATTGAAGAGATTGGACAATTTCAGTACATTGATGAAAAAGGGTAGGTGATGTCTCGGTTCAAATATTTTTTGTCACAACAACTTTGTTGCATGAATCAAGTGACAACCCTTGTTACGTTGTTTCATTTTACAGGTTCAACTGGGGTTTAAGTGTTAGAAAATTATCAGAAAGAATATTAAAGCTCTTGCGAAACAGGGATTTTCTCAAAGAAGAAAGAGCAAGAGCACGTCATCTTTCTCATGCAATCAAAGGTTTTGGAAGTTTTAACCAACGAACCTCAGCAATAGATGAAAGCTTAAGTGACTTACCTTCTAAGATTTATGGGAGATGTAATTCTTACTACGATCATCGCCAATACGAAGAATATGATTTCACAAGCTTAGGAAAGAAACTCAGTACTGCGAATGAAAATGAAAGAGAGCAACAAATTCATGAAGACATGGACAATTCAAAGCTCCTAAAGCAAGAGAGTGATTCAAATTTGGGAGAAGACACAGAAGAATATCACCCCTTTATTGATCAAGAGAAACTGATTACGTCATCCCTTCTTTCTGTGTAATGAGATGTAACAAGAATTTACATAATATAGCACTTGAACTACGTGTAAGTTTGGTGAAGAGGGGTGCTTATAGACTATGTGGAATTAGAGAAAGGGTGTATAAATATGTACAAACAATACCAGTTATGCTATAATATGATTTGTGCCTATAATTCACATTTTACTGTATTAATCGAGTTCAAATTTCAAAACCTTTCTCCATGAAATCTTCCAGGACAAGTGTTTGTATCGAGGAAATGCCATGCAGACTGTACTAGTCCTTGTTAGGGTGTTGGACTGAGTACATCTTCCAAGTCGAAATAAACATAAAAAAATAAAATATTCAATAGATAGCTTAAGATAAGATATGTTTCGAAAATAAAAACACTTGTAATTTTTATAAACGTTCTCATTTAAAAATAGTCGCTAAAGACGTTCTTGTTCAAAGATGAGAATTTATATTTATAATATAGAGGAAGATTTTTAAATTTAGAAAATAAAATAATTTATAAGTTTAAAGAACGAATTATTTTTAATAATTTAAAAAATAAATAATTTTTTAAAAGTTAAAAATGTTAGAGATTATTTTTTTTAAAATATAATTATAATAAAATGATAATATCCCTAAACAATATATATATATATATATATTATCTATTACACATTATAAGTTGGATAATATAAGTATTTATTATGTTTTTTTATTTAAATTTTTTTAAACTCTTATATTTTGTCATATTTTATTGTATTTTAACTATCAAACAGGCTTTTAGTATAAATATTTATAGTAAAATGTTGATGGCATAGTATTTTGACTAAATTAAGCATAATGGCGAAAATTATTATTCTTATCCTCTTTTTACTAATTTTGCCTAAATTTTTTTTAATCCTTAAATTATATTTTTATCCTTTCTTCTAAACCTTATTACTTTAAACTTCTCACACCCCCTTCCTTTTTCTCACCTCCTCTGTCACACTCATCCCTTTTCTTCTTCCTTCTTATTCCCACTCCTCTCTTGGCACTCCTTTTCTTACATTTGGTTTTTTCCTTTCACTTGCATTCTTTTTCACCCTCACTCACACTCTTCACACTCCATCATCGCATATTGTTATAAACGCAGACATGATTAGTGCTTTTATTGAGTGATGACACAAAGACACAGACTCCTTTCGCTTATTAGTAAGGGAGACAATCATCAACTTAGATGGTGTGTCATTTCTGCTACACTTACCTTTTACAGGTGTTTTATGTTACTATTAGTAGTTGTCTCGTGACAACGTGATCGATTAATTGCAATGTGAGTTTGAGGTGACTTATAAAGTGACATAACGTGCAACAAGAGTGAGAGCACACATAATATTGACATAGTTAAATAATCTCTGTCTTTTAGTTGTGGACATTGATAAGTTTGTGTATACAATAAAAACTTATCTACCACATTTAATGGACTACATGATCTTTACAAATATGAGTATGATGCATATGCTCCTTTATTAGCTAAATTTATTATGTGATTGACAACAATGTGAGAAATAATATGCTTAGGGCGCTTCCATGCTAGAGTTCTTGTGTTGGCACTAAACAAGCCAAATAGAATGGTGCATAACTTTACCATTAATATCTTTTTAATTTTAATTTTCACTTCTTGAGACATTTTTTTTTGCACAAGTTAAATTTTCTAATGCTTTATAGGTATGGATGCACAAGTATTTTTGTATCTTGTAGATGGATATAATGAGTAGAGCCTTTGTGCTTGTAGTTGGAAGCTTATAAAGAGCTTATGTTGCACACTCTCAATATGAAAAACATAGATTGGTCACAACTAGAGAATGTTATTTGGATGTCATATGAGAGCACAAATAGGTGCAACCATTCCTTAACATCTATATGTTCTTTGGATTCCTTTGTTATGACTCCTAGTTACACCTTCATCTTCTTGAGAGTGTTGTGGCAATTTCAACACGTTCAAGGGATTCCTTGATCACCACTTGAAACACTAAGGCTTGTGATCAAGAATTTGCTAAGTGGACGAAGCATGTTGTATCCATGGATGTTAAAGGACCACATGTGACTTAGGGCTCTTCTTGGGTTTGAATGACTATTTGGATTAGCTACACCAACTCTCTCATCCATTCATTATTACCCTATAGTTTCAAGTTTTTCCTTAATTTTGCTATGAAATTGACATAATTGCATTTGTGTTTATGTGAATAAGGGTAAATTTAATTGTGATTTTAAAAATTTATTTTGATTAAAGATAGATATAAAATGGAATGAATTTGATAAAAATACAATTATTTATATTTATTAATTAGAAATAATTTTAGTTACGAAAAATGTTAAATGTTCATTCTATTTGGGGATCGATTGGTGTGGAGAGAGGAGAGAGATGAAAAGAAAAAGTAAAAGTAAAAAAATAAAATAACAAATATGATATGTGATGTGATGAAAAAAAATAAAAAAATAAAATAAATGAGTTGTAAAAAAATTATATATATATTTATGATTACTCTTTAATTATCATATTATCGATAAAGATAAACAAATATTATTAAAGCAACATCATAATATTCCAAACCGTCCTTCTATACGAGTGTCAAAAGAGTGTGGGTAGCTTAGAGAGAAATATTTTCTATTTGCGCGTCTGTTCCAAAAAGCCCAACCCTAAAATCAACAAAAAAAAAAAATGATAAGTACCCAACCGGGCAGCACATACACATACATGGAACAAGTCTAGGGATCAATCAGAAGTATGCTGAGTGCTCAAGTCAGCCATTGCAGGAATTTGAGCAACATATCCAATGCATGGTTAACAAACTTAATTTAGTTTAAGATAATCCACGTGAAATATTTTGTAGAAGAATTCGAAAGGAAGAACAAAGACAAAGTGATGGACACTCTTAGACGCTGTTGCTGTGACTGTCAACATTGAGGTAGACGCTTTATTTCATGGCATTCACTGGTGTAAAGTTTGAAGAAATCAAAGATGGAGCTCTTTAAGGAATGCATAAAGACAGTAGAAGATAGGTGTCTGTGTCTCGTTGATGCCAAGACGGATAAGACCACAGAAGAGCTCATGAATCATGATGATGTTATGTGAGCATCTCAGTTCTCACTTTAATGTGTTGTAATACAATTCATGACAAATAGCATAATAACTAAATATTAAAATTAGATGAGGCTAATAGTTAAACTAGCTTACATTTACTTTATAGAATCAACTGCCTGTGATTGTAGGTGAAGAGATTTTATTTGTTAGATTTTGAGAGGGAAAATCATGAGCACAATACAAACAAACCATTTTGTTCAAACCACTTTTATACGGGTTAACCACCTATATAATCCAGCGAATAAATAGTGAACAGAGTACACAGGTTGGCAAAGAAAGTAGTCCAGTGTGCAAAGAATAGAAATAAAAATAAAAATATGCAGTTACAGAACAAAAATATAAATTTATCAGGACCTTCTTTACATTGAACGGAGCGGTGAATGAAGATGAAAAACCCAGAAACAACTCTAAATGCTCTTTGGATGATAATGACAGTTGTTGGTTAGCACTCCTCTAAGCACCAATGCTTAAATAAAAAACCAGTGCTTAACAAACTAAGACTTTAATGGTTCCATCAAATAGATGAGTATCAGACTCTGAAATTAATTATATCTGGATCAAAATCTGAAGTTAATTGCTATAAATTGACATGTAATATCTGGATCAGACTTCGTGTATAGTTATTATATTTAGTCATATCTGTATATTAATTTCAGATTCTGATTCTCATTATAGACACAAGTGCTTTTTAAGATAAGAACCATGTAAAGTCCGATGAAAATACCCTTAATGTACTGAATTTCATACAACCATTTTAATATTAATTAATAAAAATATATGTCTTGGATGCTACAACAGCTGAAATTGCCGGGTATAGTGTTAAGCTAAAAACTTAAGATTGTTAGCTTGCTCTATCTATTTCAATTTGAAAACTATGGTGCAGAATGAATCTTAACAATTTCTTAGTAATGTGAAGTTCTATATTCTTAATTTCATAATTTTTCAATCACATGTCTTTCTTTTCATTAAGGAAAACTTAAGAGTTATAAGGTTAACTTGAAAAGAGAAGTGATGAAATAAAAATTGTAAATTCAAATATCTTTGATTAACAAAAAAATTAACAATTGACATTTGTTGATAAAAATAAAATAAAAAATGAACTAGCGGCCTATACTTCTATTATTAGGAATTTGGGGTTTTAAGTCACATTTTTAATTCCCTGCTTTATAGTTCTGTTGCCAGTTTTGTTTTTTAAAAAAGGATTTATCATCGTAAGTGTACTTTATATACATCTTTGGGACCTTGTACCCATAGATACATCCCAAACTCAAGCATACTCTTTTATGTAGAATGTCCTAAAAAATGAGTAAATTTTAAAACTATGTCTTCTACCAAATGAAAAATTATCTAGATGTAATTGCTAGAAGAATCTTAAAGTATGGAAGGTCAAGCTTATAAATATAACATACATATCTACATATGAACAAGTGAGTTGTGAGCTTTCCTTAAAAAAAAAAAAATGCCTTGTGAGCAGTATAATGATATCTAAGTATTATAATTTAGTCATAATGCTATATGTATGTTGAGCTGAAAATTGATTAAATTGTAAAACTAAGTCACCTACCAAATGAAGAATTATCTAAATGTATTAGAGACTATATTTATTCAAGCTTATAAATGGACCATACCTAGGTCACACTCTTCTAAACATACTCTAAAGTGGCAGTCAACATATTAGAGACTTGAGCTGCTATTGGTATAAAATTATGGATAAAACTTAGATAAAGTTTTTTTTTTTTTTTTTAGGTTTTTGATGTTATTATTCAATAAGAATTAGTGTTTCACCTCTATAATGCATTCAATAAAAGTTTGCATTAAAAATCAGTATAAATTATGAAAATAAAACTTCAATTTTTTTTTTCTAGAGAATATCACTAAAAGCATCCAAGGAATTATGTCTAAATTTTATCCCTAAATCACAACTTCTTGAATTAAGGGGTAACAATCAATCACTGATTAGTGATTATTGTTATATTGGCTTTACCATGGATGTCCCGTTATGAAGTGGTTGTACTAATATTCTAGCGTCATCTAATGATTTCTCACATGAAGCGCAATTATATGCATTAGTTGTACTAACATTATAGCTGTATTATTATATGTAAAGTGCTGGGGTTTTAGTTTCAGTTTATTTTATACAACTTGTATTGAGAAATTATATTTTCTAGTTGCTACTAGGTTCATATCCATACCCTCCATGTCTTACGTAGGCTAATTTAGCATTCTTGTTTAGATTCTTGATGCTATTAACGATGAAGCCATGTATGTCTATCTCAAATTTCTTTTAAATTACTCTCAGCCATTTCTTGCTTGGTAACAGGAAATTATTTTATTTTGATCTGTTTGTGGGTTTTAATTCTCCTCTATTAATTTTTTTTTTTTGTCAATAATGACTGGTCATTGTCAATCTAAAAAATTTTATGGTATAAATTTATAAAGAATTATCGTTAGATTTTTAAAATAATTATTGTAAAAGTTTAATAAATTTACTAGTGTTATTAGAAGACATTGTAAACCTATTTTATATTATTAGTATATGTGTTTTTTTTTTCAAAACCTTTATTAATCTGTAACCATTTGTTCTTGACTGGGGCATTTTGGGTTTGCTTCTCTTATTCAAAGGAAGGAATTGTTGAATGAATACTAGTTTGAGAGAGTATCCGGTAACTATTGTTTCAAGTGTGCATCCAATACAGGACAATACATTATGTATTTGATGCTTGATTCATTAAATCTCATGTGCAAATGATACTTCAAGGACATGATGCTATTTTTACTGACAATACTTCAAGAATTTAAAACTTTTTTTTTTTACTGTCAATTAAGAAGGGTAATAATAGGATATGGCGAGTTTCGTTCTTCCTACTTGCCAAGGAGGAGATGACTTAGGAGTCGGATTTATGGGAAATAAAAATAAAAAATTTAAACTCAATCCCGTTTTATTGTGATTAGGAAAACCTACACATTTTTTTTTTAATTTAATTTAGTAATATATGTTTTTAAATAAATCATACATTAATTCAACTACATTAAAATTCAAATAATATATAAAAATTCATAAATAATAACCATTTTAATATTAAAACGTTAATTAATGAATTATATTTTTTGTAAAATATATAATTTTAAATTTATTATTTAATAATAATAATTATTAAAATTATTTAACTATTATAATAATTAATTTATATTTGTAATAATCATATAAAATGAACGGGTAAAAATAATTCTTAACTATGCTTTGTACACACTCAACTTTCTACCTAACTTTTACAAATCCAAAAAAAAAAAATGAAATTAAAAAAGTTTTTCCATTAAAATTATATCAAATTGAAATCTATATCCACAAATTCAAATTTGAGTGTCGTACTTAATGGCAAAGGATGTCAATATAAATCTACTTTATATACAACAAGCTTTTGGAGCATCTTGGTACTTAGATATTTTTAGTTTTCATGCTCCTTTCAATTCAAAGTGAGAATTAGACAAAATTAATCGTAATTACATTTTTATAATATCATTTACTCACTGTCTGACTTAAATATTTTTCAGTAGATATGAGAAGAGACCCCTTTTTTTCATTTTTATGTTTCAGATATTTCTTTTACCAAGATAAATTTAGAATTTAGAATAAAAGCATACCAGACACCAAATCAAATAATTAAAAAGAGTATAGATGATCTATGAACATTTATTCAACAAAAACCTGGAATTGGTTCATATACTTTTTCCACATTTTCAAACTAGTTCTTTCACTCAAAAGTTGATTATATTTAACTAAATAGATTTAATACTTATTAAATTATAAACATTTTATTAAAAACTTTTGAATTCTATAAACTTGTTTTAGAACTCGATGAAACTATAAGGATTTGTATTTAATTTAACATTTTATCAAAGCATAATTCTTTCATAATACAGGATCTGAATAATATAAATCGAACGCTTTAAAAATATAAATTTACCAATAGAATTCAGAATCAGAAAGTACAAATGCAAACAATATTACTGCGGTTATTGTATGATTTGCAACACTTGAAACTTATTAGTGGTGCTGGACACCTTTATTCATAACATCAACTGTAAGAACACAAATGAAACACGCACAGGACGAGGCAAAAAAAAAAAAAAGCATTTTAATTTTCTTCTAGTGTATTAGAAGATATACGGTGTCCAGTGAATTAACTTGCGATTGTCTTTAAATTAAATATTTCAAGAGTTAGAGTTGTAGTAGTTCAAGTGATGAAGGATTATAATAATTATGCATACCAAGGGTACAATCGTAGTTTGATAATCCAGCTAACTCATACGCAGAATGAACCAGTCAAAAACTTATCAATGTATATGAAAAGAACTGGACCATTTTAAAAAACAACTCTCCTCACCTTCTGCAAATAAATGATCACTCCAACAAGAGAATAACATGAACGGATAACAAAAGCTAGAATGAAAGGGTTACAATCTGCAATAATGCATTACTTCCAGACAAATCATGATGATAGTAGTCTTTCCCTTCAATAAACCTATCTCTCAAACAGTTTAGAAGCACTTTCTGTGCACAATTGATGGACCAGACTCATCATATTCTGCCTTTGCAATCCACATCTGCACTCAAAACAACAGTTTGTGTCATTATTTGTATAGAATAATGAATCTCACAATAACATTCCAAGAAACACAGAAGAATGAAGGAAGATAACAAACCTGCTGGAAGGTGCTAAGAGATGCTAAGATAGAACCACCAATCCAGACACTGTACTTTCTCTCAGGTGGTGCTACAACCTTGATCTTCATGCTGCTGGGTGCCAATGCAGAAATTTCCTTGCTCATTCTATCAGCAATGCCAGGGAACATGGTTGTTCCTCCTGAAAGGACAATGTTACCATAAAGGTCCTTCCTGATATCAACATCACACTTCATTATGGAGTTGTATGTTGTCTCATGAATGCCAGCTGCTTCCATTCCAATCATGGATGGTTGGAACAGAACCTCTGGACATCTGAAACGCTCATCGCCAATGGTGATGACCTGCCCATCAGGCAACTCGTAGCTCTTTTCCACAGACGAGCTGGTCCTGGCTGTCTCAAGTTCTTGCTCGTAGTCAAGGGCAATGTAAGCCAGCTTTTCTTTCACATCCCTTACAATTTCCCGCTCTGCTGAGGTGGTGAAAGAATAACCACGTTCAGTCAAAATTTTCATCAAGAAATCAGTGAGGTCACGACCGGCCAGATCAAGCCGAAGGATGGCATGTGGAAGGGCATAACCCTCATAGATGGGGACAGTGTGGCTGACACCATCACCAGAATCCAACACAATACCTGCAAAGGGAAGGCAAATCAACAAAGTTTAAAAAGCCAATCACATGATAGATGGAAGCTTTATAGCAGTAGCAGTTTTCTACAATCACAACATCAAAATGCATCCCAGTTCACAGAATGTGTTTCTTCCCCATTTAGTAATATGTCACTCCCCACTTAGTAATATGTCAAGTGAAATCATTCAATCATTTTCAGTTTATTCTAATGTATCTGAAAATAGAATTTGAGCATACAGACTTTCCAGCTGCAAATGGATGTTGACATTTGTTTATCTCAATTTCAAAGCTCCTAGATAAGTTCAAACTATACAATCTCAATCTAATCAAACAGATAAAAAATAGCTTACCAGTTGTACGACCACTTGCATACAGTGAAAGAACAGCCTGGATGGCTACATACATGGCAGGGGTGTTAAAGGTCTCAAACATGATTTGGGTCATCTTCTCACGGTTAGCCTTGGGGTTAAGAGGAGCCTCAGTTAAGAGAACTGGATGCTCTTCTGGAGCAACACGAAGCTCATTATAGAAGGTATGATGCCAAATCTTTTCCATATCATCCCAATTGCTCACAATTCCATGTTCAATGGGGTACTTGAGAGTCAAAATACCCCTCTTAGACTGTGCCTCATCACCAACATATGCATCTTTTTGGCCCATGCCAACCATCACACCAGTGTGACGAGGACGACCTACAATGCTGGGAAACACAGCACGTGGGGCATCATCTCCAGCAAATCCAGCCTACAAAGATTCATTGCAATTAATTTTTCAAATTGACAGAAGTAACATTAATGTAAAATGATATGCCAATAAACACAACAAAAGTATGTAAATTACATTATTGAACAAATTTAATACAAAAAAAGAAGATCCATCATATACCTTAACCATTCCTGTTCCATTGTCACAAACAAGAGGTTGAATATCCTCAGCGTCTGCCATCTTCTACTATCTGCAGGATAAATGATGAACATTCAGTAGATGTGCACTATTTCTGTAAACACATCTAACAAAATATTGGAAGAAAAATATTGAATGAGACAATTGCTACACTAATCTTGTTTATCTCCATTTCCCTAGCATACTATGGAAAAGTGACAAAGAAATACCCCCAAACCAAGAATTCATTGACAGGATCTCGTAATTTAATCATAAATTTAGCCAAATCAATTTCAACTATACTTAATCCTTATGATTGATAAACAAAAATGACGTCCAAAGACAGACACAAACAGTAAGCTAACCAATTGCAATCACACATATAAAAAAGGAAAAACATATAAGCTTAAGTTTAATACATTCCCTTGTTCTTATTTTTGTTTTAATTTTTGTATTCTTTTAAGCAGATTAGTCCCACAGCAAGTCGTTTCAAAATAACATCCATCAGGTAGAGCTAAAGACTAATGGATGAATATATCATAGACAAAGTATCATGTAACAAAACGATTAATAGTGTACAGATATATTATAACACACCAATATACAATAAACAACACGGGCAAATGACTATCAGACAGACCTTAACATAGAAAAGAAATGCATTCCAACATGGTAAAACCCAAATACATACTGTACACATACGTATTCCTACATCCTACATTCACATATACATCCTACATCCTCTGACATTGACAACAGAATAAGTTGATTAGACATGCACCATGAGCCATAATAGTTGGTTGTTAGAAGGGTGGGGAACACTCAAAATGTTGTAAATATCCAAGGAAAGGGTCCACAAGTAAAGCATTATTACATTTCCTTTTCGGCATCTCTTCTTTCAATTTTGAGAGAGAGGGAGGTTCACCACACTTCACCAACATTATAAACATCGCTAATTAATTGTATCACGGCAAAAAGTAAACTACTACAAATCATTGTGTTCTCTCAACCTCAAACAACAATTCGTATTCGTTACCAACTCATCCTCAAACACGACACTTTTGACAGAACCATGCTCAACAACGACAGATCCATCCACATCGACCACAAATCTCAAAAATACAAACACAATGGCGCATGATGTAAAGATACAAACCAATCAAAATCGTTCTTTTCTTCAAAATAAAACAAGAAAAATCACCCATCCCATAAACAACACCCAGATCGATCAATTATAAAGGACCCAGATTTAAAAGGTTTAACAGAACCTAAAGAAACATCATACAAACCAAAAATCTAACAAGAATCCGACCCACATCCGCATAAAAAGCTAGAAAAAGAAAGAAAAATAAAAAATTTCTCACACCCAATGGAATAAATCGAAATCCAACAACGACCCAATTGAAATCCAGCTACCAAACAACCAAAGCCATTGAAATTGAGGAAGAAAGCAAAATTGAAAGGTGAAAATTGAAAGCGGAAAAGGAAGAAACAGATCCAAGCGAGAGAGAAACGGATCGAGGGAAAGAAACGGACCTTGGGAAGGGAAATGGCGAGGGTGATGGAAGGCAAAGAGCGAGAGAAAATGCACACAGAGCTAGTGATGAGGGAGGAAATGAGAGAGAGGAGCCGAGTGTAAATGGAAATTGGAATTCAATATAAGAACTACGACATGTAATGTGGACCGTTGATTTCTGGTTTTAAATCAAACACCGATTCCACGGTGCTGGGTTTTCGGCCTCCTATTTTTATTATTATTTTCGCTCTTTTCCTCTTTTTTCTTGCAACCTTTCATTCTGCTACTCTCGTTTTATCCTTGGCTAATATGTGTTTTTACTTTGGGAAATGTTAATATTTTTAGTATGCACTTTTATTTCTTAGTTTTATTTATGTTGCTCCTCTTTATAATGTGTTATTAAAAAATTTTGAGATATTCAAACTATCCTTTCTTGACGAGTATTTTTTTTTTTGGTCTAAATTTAACTGTAATAACAATAAAACTCGTTTTATTGGAATGCCTACTTAATTACCTTTTGAACTAGTAAGTACAACGCATACCTTGTATTAGCTATTTTTCATTACATTTTTCAAATTTGGTTATAATAATTATTGTTTTGAGAGATCATTTTGTAACATGTTAACACATAGTGCAAAATTATTTTACATATATCATAAATTAAAAACAGAAACAAAAAACAAAGATTGCAACAGAAGTAGCATTCCTTCTAGAAAAATAATGTCTTCATGCACATATAATGTCCACTGATATCTGATTGCAGTTTAATACTATTTCAATTAGGCTCCAATTTTTTTCCCTGGGCAATTATCGTTGCTTTATGTAACAATCGGACAAAAGTGCATTGGCACTTTTGAGAATCCAAATGAGGAAAACAAAAGTTAAAATGATATTCATAAAATATTGGTTTGTAGATACTTTTATAGCATGCTATTACTAGGAGCATCTATTGCAATTATAATAGAGTTGTTTAAGTTATTTTTAGTAAATTTTACAAGATTTTATTTTGAGATTTAAGACCTTTCATAAATATCCTCGTTAATGATATAATTCTTAAGAATTTCAAATAAATTTTACAATTATCTTACAATTTTTAAGAGAGGTTAAAAATGAGCTGTTTATATAAGTAACAATTCTTGTATAAAAATAGTCATCACAATTGCTCTAACAGTAAAATTGTATAAAAACTTATTTTTAAATTTAAGAATCCTAGTAAACAACTCTCATTGAATCGATAATTTATTTCTATTTTCTATGAACAAAATTTTACATCGATATCAATATTTAAAGTTCTTTTTTGTAAAAATAAAATAAAATGAAGCAATGAGAAAATTTTAAATATTGTTTTTACTAAGGGTATTTGTGATCATTAAATTAAAAGAAATGACTCTATTTCTCTAAATAATTTTGTATAATTTTTGTTAATAATTTGAAATATTTTATAATTTAAAATATTTATATTACCATTAAATATCTCTTCTTATCGATTATTTAAGTAATATTTTATATCTTTTTTCTTTCAATCAGCATCAATAAATTTTTTTTCTTCATGCAAAATAAATTGCGCGGTTAAAGTCAAATTTGTAAAAAATAACATTGGACAATAATTCTGTCAAAAAAAAAAAAAAAACACAACTTTTGGATGCCTTACATGAAAAAAACTTGTGGATTGAGGAAGAAAAATTAGTGCAGGGAAAACAGAATTTACACTTATTTAACCAATTGCGTTAATTTGAAAAGACGACTTCAACTAGAGTGGAATCAGCTTTTGTTGTTAATTTGTTGTTGTTAATTTGAAAAGGAGTGGAATCAGCTCGAGTGTAATAGCCTATTCTTTCTCTCCAACTTATAAAAGGGAATGGACAACAAAAAGATAAAACACCCCTTTCCTCTAATTATGGAGTGGCAACAACGAAAGCTTCTAGGGATACCATTTCATTAGGGTATGCTACCTTTTCTAAGATTAACTTTCAATTTAGTATTCCACTTTACAATAAAATAAGGCCTAATGTTACTTGGGGCCAGATTATGCAACCAGCCAACCACAAATAGTTGTCCAGCACTAAGAACATCTTCAATCCTAACTGAATATGCTCTGTCAAGTCCTTGTAATGCAAGGCTGCCAGCAAATATTTGAAAGGGAAGGAGAAAGAAAGCTCTTATAAAAGCACTAATTGCCAGCAAAGCGTTGTGTTTATATTACAAAATAGAATAAAAGAAAGGGGGAAAATGGATAATGAACAGTATTAGTAGTTGAGGTCGTTTGTGACATGTAGATGAACTCACTAATCCAGTTAATTGTTCAGGTTTTAATTATGTGTAGATAAACGGATTTATTGGACGGTTTATTGAAAGTTAAGAAGTTGAAGTACTATATAGGCATATAATCGAAGTGTTTGAAACTTTCATTATAGGCGACAAAATGTTGCATTAATTATATTGGTATCAACAGTGTTTACAATATAAGTTAATTTAATTCACATGTATTTGCTGAGAATATATATACTTGTATCAGAGTAGTCAATTCATGTTTTTTAAGGTTGTGCAAGACATCATATGATCTTACAAGACTCGCACCGTAAATATGACTGGCTGATTCGAGCTTTTCTTGAAGGTTTATCTATTTTGTTCTCATAGACTGAATTAGGATTTGTTTTGTGCAGATTAAAGAATAAACCTGATAAACTCCTAATGTTTAAACTTTAAAGGTTCATTTTGCACTATAGTTAGATCTGATTGTGAATGCTTATACAATAATATAAGCTCATCTTATCGGTTGTTTGGTGCAACATTATATTTTACTATAACTTAAATAGCAAAATCAATTTATAACATTAGAAGACCAAAGTTACCAAACTAAAACATCATTAAAACATTACTATAAAACATCACTATATTAGGTCACCAAATTAGTCTCTCAAAAATTTAAAACATCAACTTACGAACAAAATTCCCAAAAATTAAAAAATAAAACAAATATTCTCTTCCAGAATTAATCCTTTGTAGTTTGTACTTTGTATATCAAACTTACTGATAGTTAACTTTAAGCCAAAAACCTTGGTCATCTTCACGATATTAAAAGGAATTCACGAGGAGAGATGATTATTCTTTCTCATCATGTTTCTGCTTGGCCTTATCATCAACTCCATCAACCGGAGGCAATGTCTACATAGAAAAGAATGAGTAAACAACATGATAGCGAAAAGATCCAGATCCTCTAGATTGCACCCTACGTACTTAAGATAGTATAGTGTAAGTGATAATTGATGATAAGAAAGTCGAGAGTATAACGGGTACATATCCACGACTTTTTATTCAAGAGTTTGCATTCATCAATGGTTTTGCACTTCACTATCTATGATGCAATCTAGGGAAAATTTAAATTCATAGTGAAAATAGAGGAGACGATAAGGATTTTGAACACATATGTCCGTGTCTGAATGTACTACTGCAACTACAATATCTTCGTTGCAATGTGTGCATAGAGTGGCTTGAGTTTATAACAGCATGGACTAAGTAATGCATGAGATAAATTGTAACAAAAAAAATGCATCTGATAAATTGTCTAGATGGTCAAACGGATCCAACATTTATAGGAAATCACAAAGTTAAACTTAAGCTACTGGCTGCACAGTATGCTGCAATGATCAGTGCAATGTCAAATAAAGGGATGGACTAAATATCTCAAAAGAATAGTCAGCAACGATCTCAACTGGGCATTGTTTTTTTTTTTTGGACAATTGGAAAAGGAAAGATATTTCAGAAGGCATAGTTTTCAATCAAGCACATTAGCTCCCTATGTGTTAGAACAAAAAGAAAGCATTCAATAGTTAAACTTTAACAAATAAAACACATAACTTGCGCATATTGATATATTTAACTCATGACACTGAATATAAAAAAAGGTACTATATAGAGAAGGTCATGAAAAAGTTAGAGAAAAAAACTTACAAGACTGGGCTTATAGATATTGTGAACAATAGAGGCACCAACAAGAAGAGAGGAGACAACAACCACACAGGACCAAGCCAGTGAAGGAGTCCCTGTTGGCTGCTTTCCACCTCCAAATTTTCTATTCATGCTCACAAAATATTTCCGATTTTGTGAGTCACCCAAAATGATTTAAATCAAAGCTTGGGTCAAGCAATACCTTCAAATATTCAGAGAGACAAAAATGTGAAGATAAACTGACAAATGACAACATCAACCTTTAAGCAACTGTCAAAATATCCTCAAAAAATCAAACAGTCAGAAAATAGTCCCAAGATACACAAAAACCAAATTAGTTGCAGAGTTACCAAATTAGTTGCAGAGTTCCAGGCTAACTGAATAAACCCCAAAAAAGCCAATAGAGGATAATGACAAGTAGAAGAGAGCAAGGATGACCAAGAACAAGTGGATTAGGAATCAGCAAAAGCATACGGCGATTCAGACATTATAACAAACAAGTTGTAAGCATTGCTTTTGAAGGTAGAATTGTATAGTACTAGAAACCAACTTAGAAATTTTAGGAAATAGATGGTAACAGAGCAGTAATATAAATAAATCAGTTGGAATGTAAATGTTTATGTGGCTGTCAATTACATTTCCCATGATGATGAGAGAGTTTTCATGCATTCTTACAGTAAACAATTTTATACCCAGTAACCAACAAAAACTAATATAATTATAATTTCTAAAGTAGTTACGATAAAAAAAGAAACTCTTCATTTATGAGAATTTGAGATTTGATGAGAAGGTATATTGTGACTGCATTCTGATTAAATTGGATGAGAAAATAATAGCAAATTTGAAAAAGTAAGAATAAGACTTACTGTTTCCTGCAAGATGATGATGCTTCAATGCTTCAATGCTTCAATGCTTCAATGCTTCAATGCTTCATTTCACGTCCCCAGTCTCTTTTTACCATTTCACCAATGAAACGACGTCATTTCGAATGTTTTTGTTTTATTAGAAAAATGCATAAGCCGTCTACGATCCAGCTAAGTCGCCGCCAGTGCTCGCTAGTTTTGCAAAATAAAAACGAGGCTTGCTATTTCCATCTTTTTGTTTACTCTTCTCACCCCACACTTTTTCAATCAAACACCAAACGACACTTTTGCCCTTTGACTATTTTCTTATCCTTCTCCTCTTCTCTTTGACTATTTTCTTACAACCCCTAGCTTCTTTTTTTTCATACTAGTGTAAAAAATTATTTACCGAAAAATATAAAAAATAAATAATTACTTAAAAGGAATTTATTTTGTCATATAAGATGTAGAAAATGTCATCTAAAACATCAACTCCTAATTGACCTTGGTTCTTTGATAGAAGGCATCATCTCATGTACCTATTTTTAATTTTTAATATAGTTAATCAATCTTTTTTAACAAAAATTAATTATTAATAAAATTAATAAATATTTTATATTAATATTATAATAAAAAAAAATATTGATATTCATAATTGTGTATATACATGCGCACACTTACACATTAAAAGACATATACACAAACATAAACTTTTATAAAATTAAAAATAATAATAAATAAATATATTAAAATCACAATAATACAAAAAAAAATATAAGTTTGTAAACTTAATACTCATACAGGTTATAAGGTGTTACACTAATAATATACTATATTAGTTAATATAATTATGAATTTTGGTTAATTTAGTATTTCATTAAATATATTTAAAGTCTCTGTAAATATGACTCTGGTTGAATTTAGTTCCTAAAACTTTTATTTTTATTATTTTTAGAGACTAGCATTGTCTTAGTATTTTTTTTATTCGTAGCATTAACTCTAATTAATTTAATATTGACATGACTAACAAAATAAAAAATATTAATTAAGATAATTAAATTTTTTTAAGTGTAAGTTAATTAAGTAATGAATTTATTATTTTATATATTTTAAGCAATTAGTTTAATTCCATTTTATAATTTATTTTAATATAGTATGAATAATGATTTTTAGTGCTCTTAATACTGTTTTTACCTTTATAGCACGAACAATTTTAAAAGCAATAAAAATAATTTTGTTGAATAAATTTTTTTATTATCAATACTATAAAAAATAAAAAAGATAAAGTGATATAATTAGTACCATCTTATTTGCTCTTTTATTTCTTATAACATTTTATATTTCTTATAACATTAATTATTTGATGGGACAAAAATAAAAATTATTAAATATATTTATATATAAAAAGTTATCTAGTGGAAGCAATTGCCTCCATAACTATACACGTGGATGAGTCATTTTGTATGACCTCAACATGCAATTTTTACTTTTAGGATACATTTTATACTTATTAGATATTGTGTTATAGGAACAAAACAATTGTCATCCCTTCAATTTTTATTCTATTCTATAATTAAGTTTTAAATCAAATATAAGATAAATAATTTTGTATTATTCTGACCCTTAATTTTGTGCAAATCAAATGGATTTTTAATCTGTATAACGAGCGATTCTCATGATCACCTAAAGAGGATCGAAAGTCGTTTTCATAAACAATTTAAAATTCAAATAAACGTAATGAATGAAAATTCAAGAGATACTTTTAAGAATTTGTTATTTATATTTCAATTTTTTATGATATTGTTTAGGTAAAAATAAATATATTATTCTTAATATTTAGATTGATGTTGTTTTTTTTTTAATTATGTTTCAAATTTAAAAATATTTTTTTAGATAAAAATAAGAATATTATTGATATAATTTAAATTTAAGATCGTTATTAATTTGAGCTTAAGATTGAGATGATAATTTAAATTTGTAGTACAGTTGAAGTGTATATATAGAGCCAAACCATGTAGGATACTTGTTCATGTGCAGGTTATCAATTTGTTGCTGGTTTTTTATTTTCTCACTGTTGTGTTCAAGGTGGGTGAAGATACCGATAAACGTAGACCATTTCATTCATTTCATCTATTATATTATTACACTTTGATCATTGGATTGTATAGAATAGCACTCCCGTGGGTTCGATATATGAATGCCGTTATTTTTTTTTTTATCTGTTAAAGAAGCTTATTTTGGTAAAAAGAAAAAAATTAATGCAAAATCCAATTAAATAGGAATGGAACCCACGCTACTAATTACATCTTACTTTAAATCTACCGCCAACCCATCGAACATTTAACTTCTATATATGACTTATGATTTTTATATACGTTAGCTATTATGTTTAGTTGCACTTAAAGATAATTATGCATTATTTAGTAAGTTTCAATATATTTAAATTGTTTATTTATTTGAGCATGCAACATTAAATTAAGTATTTTATATATATTAAAATTGATTATTTAAAGTTATTGTTTATTGAATAATTTCATGCATAATTGGAATAATAATTGAGGGGACAACAACACAATAATATTAAAAATCCAATCACATGATTAGTTATTTTTGTAATAACATCAATAAAGATTGTGAAAATAAAAAATAACTTAGTGTTAAAGAATAATTGAATGTTTTAATCATTGAAAAAATTGGATTGTAGTCAAAAGTAACAGTAAAACAATACTTGAGTGTTTTTATTAAAAGTAACATAAAAAATACTTGTTGTATTCAAAAGTGATAATTAAAATACTTATTTTTGTAATCATTGATTGGTTAACAAAACTCTTTTTAAGTTAAAGGAGAATTGAACATAATTTAAACTTGAATGAACTAATATAAAAAATTATGTTTGTTTATTTCTCTATTTGCTATTACTTCCTCATTCTTTTGGATGTAAAGGCTTGTAACCTTGTTTTTTGTTTAAACCTATTTTAGAATGTTTATAAAAAGTTTTTAAAAATTACACATATTATTCAACTCTTTTTAGTGTGTTTTTAACTTTTAAGGTTTACGATTTAGAGTTTAGGATTTAATCAATTTCTTAACCTTAAACCATATCATAATTAGCTCAAGCAAAATTAGACTCAATTACTTAATAGTAGGATTAAGTAATTGATTAGACTTAATTAGACAATAAATCTCAAACACTTTTGCTCGAGTGAAATTTTATTTTTAACAAAATTAAGGTAGAGAGCTTTCTAATGTCAGGCAAAATTTGCTCAAAATAACACACATTTAATTTAAGATCATTCAAAATTTGAATGGTTAGATTTTAATTTAGACTAAACTAATATATAAGATTTTTAGCATAAAAAAAGATAAAACAAAATAAACTACGAATGAAAGAGTATCAAAATTTTAATAAAAGACATCTAAAATCAAATAAAATTGACTATTAACAATAGGAATAATAATAATACAATAATAACAAATGATATTTTCAAACACTTTTATTTAGAAATTAGTTAAATATAAGAATTTATTTTTAAGAGAAGAAATCAAGTTATTTTTTATTGTTATCATTTATTTTTTAGAAATCAAATTATTATAATAAATAATTAATCTTAACTATTAAATTTTAAAAAAATAAATAATGAGAAAAAACAGTAACTTGACCATAAAGTTACAGCCTTGGATAAAACAATTCCCAATCTTTATTGAGTATTTATAAATATAGTGAAAGATTTAAAATAGATAATAATAAAGTTTAAAAAATTTGTATTAATAAAATAGATATTATTTTTATTTTAGTTCTTTAAAAATATTAATCTTCTAATAAGTTAAAATTTTTAGTTGTAATATATATAGTCAAGTAACAATATTAATTAATAATGTAATAATATTGACTTATCATAATTTAAAATTATAATTTATCAAAAAAAATTTACGTAATTATCAAGTCAATTCACTCTTAACATAATTGTTATGTTATTAATTAATATTGTTAATTAAGAGTAAAAATTAAAATAAAAAATTAAATATTTAAAAGATTAAAATATTT
>JAMLFT010000947.1:0-35005 GCA_026544285.1 Pachyrhizus erosus | reverse complement strand
AAAATTATAAAAAATAAAGTTGATTTTGAAAGTTAGTTATAATTATAACTTTTTTCACAACTTACTTAAAATAGTTTCTTAAAATAATTAGAAACCTACATTTTTTTTTCTTTTTTTTTTTCTCAAAAGTATAAACAAAACACACTAAGAAAAACCTAAAGTATTTTTTTTTCAAAACAAAAGTTAGTTTTTATGGAAAAAAAAATTAAAACAAATGGACTTATTATGCATATTCCTCATATGCATTTCTTCTAACTCCCACTTACAACCCTCATTTTTGCCCTAGTTCTCAATAATTCATGCTCAAAATTTCATTGTCGTTATGTTAATGCCTTAATGTTATAGTTGTCGTCAAGGTTGTCAAACTTGAGAGACTACATAGACTCATGAAAGCTTTGTAAATTAGACTTGTGAACTCATAAGAGTCTATTTCACATAAAAATAATAATAAAATACCTATAAATAACATAATAATTCAACACCATAATAAAGAAACATAGTAAACCACAAATTCCACAATCCACAATATTAAAGTAACTAAGTCTGGCAGTACAATACTATTAGGTAAGTTCAAACTACACCAAATACAATATAAGTAATAATTTCATATAGAACAAAATGACAGATAAGATAAAGAATTTATAAAATAATGTCAAACGTTCACTAACCACAAAGCAAACCTTCCCTTTCATCAAATCAAAGCCCTCAACAAAACAAGTGTAAATCAATTCATTAGTGAGAGAAAGAAAAATGTAATTGTTATTAAGGAAGGAAAACACGATTTGCAATTGGGATATAAGAAGCAATTCACAACTTAGAGGCCTTCATTTCTAGATTAACACACAAAACATTATAAGGGTTTGTTGATCTGGAGGCTCCATCGTTTCTAGATCAAGATGCAAAATGGAACAAGGATTTGTTAGACCCTAAATGCACAAAAAAATAGCAAAACAACGTCCATTTTAGATTAATTTTTTTAGCATATAATCAATCTTAAATCGCAAGTAACACGAGTTAACTTAGAGTCTACCAAATAATTAGTTAATTCGAAATATGCACGTAGACTTGTAAACTCAAACAAGTTAACTCACAAGTTTGATAACCATGACTCTCATAACTAACACGTAATGTTAGGAAGACACTGCAAATGATTGTAAGTTGTATCTTGAAGCTTGTGGTGGTCCTAAATGTGTCAAATGAAGGTTAGTGAGGAGATAACATAAATGAGACTATATAACAATGGTGTCGTATGACAATAATATAAAGTTAGTGTTGTATGAACCTATCCAACAAGGATAACTTGTACTTTATAATAAAAAAATAATGGTAACTTATAAATTAAGATTGATTTAAAATCCCAACGTGTCTTTTTTATAAAATCATTTTTCATTTTCATCATGATTACAAAATTATATTTTTTTTGTTTTTGAAGATTTGTATAAACTATAAATTATTAGGTTCAAATAATATTTTGGTTCTAAAAAATAAAGTGTTTTTTATTTTGATCCTTTAAAGCTTTTTTTTGTTTTAGTCTTTTAAACATTTAATATTTTTGTTTTAATTTCTGTTGTCAAGTAACAACATTAACTAATAACAAACAATGATATTTTCAACTCATTAATTTATCACGTTATCAAATAATTTGACAAGACAAATACATGTAATTTTTTTATAAATTAAATTTTTTAATCTCTTTAACTACGACATCATTTGAATACATAAAGATTTAAAACAAAAATTATGTAACTATTTTATCATACTCTGTAATAACATAACAATAGACTACTAATATAATTATTTTCTTATTATATAATATTACTTGATAGTAAATACTAAAAATAAATAAAAAATTTAAATTGCTAAAATAGAAAAAAAATAAATAAAAAAACTAAAAGTCAAAAACCCCTATTTAATAGAAACAAAAATCTTATTTAAACTAAACTTTTACTACCATTTCTTGTATAAAACTTGAAAAATAAAAAACAAGAATAAAAGTAAAATGATATTATCATTAGTGAATACATAACATTTTCTTATATCAAGTTGACGTTAAGATTTATGGATCTTTTTCTTCTAAAACTATTTGGTTTATGTACAAGAGTTGTTAAAAAAAGAGTATAATTTAATAGAATAAATATGACTAATTTCATAAGACACCTAATTTGGTTTAAATTAAATAAATAAATTTACAATTTAAATATATTATTAATAATTATAAATATATAATATTTTTTTAAAAAAACTATTTATTAATAATTTAAAATAATTTTATACTGTCATCAAATTACAAAGACCATATATGATAAATTTATTAATTTTAATAATAATTATTTTAAAAATCATATTAACTATAATTTATAATTAAAAATTCATATAAAATCATTTTATATTATCAACATAATTATTAAATTTTAAATTTTAATCCTTTATTTTTTTATTTTAATCTTCATAAATGTAACAATTTTCAAAACAATTTCTATCATTATTTAATAATAACATGATAAATTTAGATATATCACAACAATCACTTTAAAATAGTATTTGAAGTGACACGTTAATAACTAGGTACAAAAACCATTTTAGAATTTTATAAAGATCAAAACAAACTAAAAAATTGACTTACAATCAAAATTCACTATGTTTACCAGCGTGTTTGCATATGCGTTTTTTACGTGAATTTTCACACCTCCTGTGAAGCTATACATTGCTCCTTCCACGTTTTTAACCATTTGGAAGTGGTTTTCCACGTCCAAAACGTGTCCAAACAAACTACATAGACTAAAACATACTTAACCCAAATCTACAGAATCAAACCAAACTAAAATACCTGATATGAATAATTCATTTTTTCTAATTACAATTTTTCTGAAATAAAATATCTGCAAAGGAATAAGTACAAGAGTAACAAATATTTGTTCCTAGATAGAAGTTCAAATGAACATCAAGCCTTACTTTTTAAACTAACTTCAATTATCAAATGAACAAGAAGTAAAAAATAAGCCTGTAGACTCATTCTTTGGATTGATTACACCTGATAAACAAAACTGGATCATAAAAAAATACTGAGATAATTACAACTAAATACAATAAAAAGCATACAAAATAACAATTGTACATAATGCACACAATGGTTCCCCACCACTCAATGACCCTCCCCCAAAAGCGGATGCCTCAAACGCAAGCTACTCGAAGCATATAATGTAAATTTAATAAACATCTTCCCCATTAAAAGGTCATGTTCTCACATCTTTCAGTGCACTCCCTTTTTCAAGTTCACTGACCAGACCCCTAAGTGACGGAACTTTCATAGCCAAGGTCCTATATAATCTAGAATACCGTGCTCTAGTTCCATCAGCAGTCCTTGCCAGGGCAAGCAAGCTTAGAGCCTCGGGTAGTTCAGCAAATACTTGCTTCATCTCCTCCAAGCTCTTATTTTCCAAAATGGATGGCCTTGGGGCAACCCTCACAATCTCACCTCCTTTAGGTTCCTGAACTCGAGCCTCAGCTTTAATGATTAGTTCAGAATTTGAGTTTGCTCCACATTTGATTATAAATGGTGAGGTATTACCCGTATTGAATTGAAGGACATTCCACTGTGCCACATCAGTTCCAGATCCAGAGCCTGTATCAGTTGATGGCTTACGAGAATGTGATAGATTTTGAATGCGGTCATCTTCTTCAGGAATTGACTGCATCAGAAAAGAGGGTTTAGGAATCCCAAAACTCAACAAAGGTCAGAGTCAGAGCCAGAATCGAAAGTAAAAGGACCTACACTTAACAGAAATGCTGAGACAGAAAAGCATTTCAAATTATTTTTATCCATCCATTCCTTAGTTTTCTTTCTTTTTTTCCTTTTGGGTACAATATTTATTAAGTGTGTTTGGATTGATGATGAATTAAACTCACCATGATTTTTAGAAGCAACAGATAGTTGTTTTTGTGGTGAATTCATCATGATTTTACCTATTTGTTGCTTCCAAAAATTATGGTGAATTTAACTCACCACCAAATCCAAACACATTAAGCAATTTAGCTGGGTAATAACCCAAGTTGGTTGCGCAAAAAATTTAGTTAACAATAATTTAGCAAATAGTCAAATACAGGGTAAAAACAGACAAATTTTAGACAAGCATAGAGATGTTTTTTAAAAAGCATACAACAGAGAGTAAATAAATGGTAATGTTTAAAAAGACGTTAATGCCCGGCCCCCCAAAAAAACCCTCCTAAATGACATTATTCCTGTCATTATGATGAGAGAATTGCTTTTATCTCAGAGCAATTGTAGTGAATTTTAGTCAACACTGGGTATGCCAACAAAGTCCAAAGCACGTTCCGATTCCTTCACAAATCAGGATACAAACTAGCCATACAGAACATCAATTTGCTTACCTCCACCATTTTGCGAGCATCTGCAATGTACCTCTGAGCACATGGATGATCAATTTCAAGAAGCGAAGGCATTTGTTCTGTCAGTTTATCAAGAGAACTGAGCACTGTTGTTTTCTTACTTTTCTCGATGGTGTTCACAGTAGAAAGTCTAGTTATATCCTGTTCAAATTATACCTTGAATTATTGAGTATTTCCTATTAAAACACTGAAGTTTCAATAAAAGATTTCAATAAGGAAAAAGAAACCTTGACTTGCTTCAATATTCTATCAAGTGAAATGAGAGATGCTAATCGTGCATCCTCAGCTGCAGTAGAAGGATTTTGAATAGGTAAACCACGATTTTCCAATGTCAGCAAAGCTACATCACTTCTCATTTGTTGTAAAATCTGAAGAGAATATGAAATCAATGCTAGGACATGATACATAGACATTCATTTAAGAAAATAAAACATCAGCTTCCTTCTTTAATTGCAATTTAAAACTTAATGTACCACCAACATTGCAAAGGTACAAGTCTGACAGCCAGAACATTCATTCAACACTGAAGGCTAATGTTACGAAAGTTATCCCTCCTTTTGTTGTCTATTTTGTTGCTCAGTACAAACTTTAGTAATCAATTTTAACAAATTCAAGCCCAGAACTACTTAACAGCACTTTAATTCCTTTGAGTTCAGCAGTAATAACTGGTGTAGTTTATACACCAGAAATGAGGAGTAGATGTTCCATTTATATCTTCTTCCTAATTACAAAAAGATAGCCCTCTAGAAATGATGAATAAAACGGGGCAGACAGAAATAGAATCAACAAAATTATAAACAAGTAATTTCACAATATTTGTATGGTACTTTAACTTCCTCTTATGCAATTTCCAAGTATTATGTGAAAATATTTTTAAAAAATGCATAAAAATAACATGATATATTGTAATATTAAAATTTCCCATGCAATCTTTGTATAAATTAATACAATGATAAAACCATCAACTCATGACAGAATTCTAGACATATGAAAACACTAGTTTGTAGTTTATAGTTTATACAATACAGTTACATGCATGCTTAAGATACATGGGAAAGTCTCTCTAATTTAGGGAAAATATCTGTTTAGGGGCTGTATTTTTTGTAAATAATTAGGATTTGACGTCATATCAACTTGAGTTTGTACATAATTCAACCCTACAGAACCGACTCAAAGAAGCCACAACTAAGACAGGCCAAAGGGACACAATTAAGGCAGCTTTTCAACACTCCCTTTCACACACAGGACTTCCAGCCTAGAGCATGCCAAATGCATGCAGCCCAACAATGGATCTAGGATACTCTGATACTATCTTATAATTTGGGTTTGGACCTAATTCAACTGTACAGAACCTATTTGTAAGGTGAAGGTCGCCCCCTACTTAAATACTTTCATTTGGTTATATCACTAGCTGATGTGGAACTAAACCACCACCCTCAAGATTGCAATTTAGGTAAGGTAAACCCAAAAAGGCCACAACTAAGGCAGGCTAGGGGAGTTGCAATTCAGGCAGTTTTCAAACACTTATTTTCCTAGTTTCCCAATACCGGTATATATAATTAATCACACTGGATTATCATAAACCCTTTGATTGATCTCAAGTGAAACAAAGTACCTTTCTTCTTTTGTGATCAACAGATTCTAGAGCTGAACGCAACTTTGCCACTTGTGCTGCATCTTCAGCCTCTTCTATTGCCAAGGTACCAGCAATATCCTGATAAGCCAATGTTAGAAAAACAAGGATCAACACATAATTTAACACATACGTGAAAATTAGTCAAACATTATGTAACGAGCAATACATGGTAATGAACAACTCACAAATGTAGCCAAGCAATTAGGTGAATTGAATAGAAGATTTGAAAATGTATGTAAGGAGCATTTTGGTTATATCCCTAGCTGATGTGGGACATCTTAACCCACCCCACTCACAGCAAAGATTGGACATTTGAGGCATTAAGTTTCTATAAGACTAAGCATTATGGGTGGCCTAACATCAAGACAGGATAGGGTTTGATACCCATATTCGAATTGAACTGAGCCCAACACCACACAAGGCTAGCTTAAGGTAAGAGGATTGCTCAAGCCTTATAAAGAGTATTTTGGCCATATTTCTAGCCAGTGTAGGACACCTTAACAATATTATTGAAAAATTTTGTGCAGTAGTTTTTTAGCTAGCACTAACTTTAGATTAAATGTTAAATGAAATCTGAGATACAGTTAAAGCAAATAACTGTCTAGAAGAAAATACATCATTTAACTAAAGCTTCCCAAATGACAATCTCTTTGTGCATCCAATAAAAACACTCCTTTGGAGTAAACATTAGCTAAATACAAAAACGAAGTTAAGAAAAGCACATCATCCAATATTGATCTCAATGTAAGCAAGTGGGCAAAGTCTAGCATGTTTATGAATGTGTAACAAAATGAGCATAACTAGTAAGAGCACCCACTCTCTCAACACAGTCCCAAGTTGAACAGTCTTCCAGTAATCAAGAACATCAAATAGTATTTATTTAGTTAGACTAATCATTCCAGACAGATTTAAGATGAAGTGTACCTTCAAGTGCTGCAGTTGAGAAGTATAGACACGTTTTGAATATTCAAATAAAAGTTGGCCAAGGGCATCAGTTTGGGGAGGCAGAGCAGTGCCAAGTCCAGCCATCCAACCATCCATAATTGCAGTTGAAATAAGCTCCGACTGACCAGTTATCCCCCCACCCCCAGGTGTGTCATTTCCCATAACAGATAGAAAATCAAACATCTCTGCGAGCCAGGATCTAATTTGGCGCTGCAGCTCTCCTGCTGGAGTATGTACAAAGAGTGCAGCAAGAGCCTTGTTTCCAATTGCAAAATTTTTTGCTTCCTCACTAATTTCCCGAAGCTTTCCCCCAGTTACCTGCTGTCTCCAGGTTTCCTACACGATTTATTTAAAATTATAAAAACAAGGTGACACACATAAATACATAATCCATTCCCCAAATAGGTACAAAGATGATAATGAGACAGGATCAGCAGGAAATAGCAATTTTTTTATAAAATTCAAATTCACAAGAAAGACATGAGACAAAATCCTGCTCAACAGTTTTCTACCACATCTAATCAGAAAGATGAAAGGATAATATCATTACCTCATCAATCCCACGTATCTTCAGCACAACAGATGAAAATTTGGATTTCTTTTCTGGCTTTAGATTCACTTTAAATCCCTGGATCTGCTCATCAACACATTGCACAGAAGACCTTCCAGGACTGCTTGCTCGACTGGAACTTCTACTAGGTCCAGTGTTGGCCTTTTCAAGAAAACACTCAACTGGCAATACCTTCCAAACCAATGTGCAAGATTTACTAAATTAGAAAGAATATGCCCGCCAGATTCAAAAGAATATCACTATATACACAGTAACACAGGTAAAAAAAAAAGACACTCTACCTTAATGGATTGCAACTCTGGGGATCTAGCAAGCAAAGATCTTATATACAAGATTCTAACACGGGAAACAAGCATGGTATCCATTACTCGCTTTGGCTCCATTTTACGAATAAATGAAAAAACCGCATCCCTAATTTCAGCAAGTATATCATGTTCTCTGGAGGCACCAGCTTTGATGACAGCAGCCAGAACCTGCAACCATTAAGCACAATGATTGTAAACTTCTATCCTGCAAGCTTAAGCTATTAGGGTGGTTTGTATTCAACATTCCCTATCATGCAAGAGCCTCTTGGGCTTGAAGCGTGGATACACGCACAAGCACACCTTACCTTATGCTGAAATTCATATAATTTATTTAGAAGAGTAGGGGCACAAAGGAACAACTCCTAGACCATTTGGCCAAACGATCTTTGACCTCTAATGCCATGTCATGAACCAACTATTTTGAAAGCTTAGCAATCAGGAGAAGATTCATGAATGGTTTTATATCTAACATACTGAAATGGATTCATGCTGTATTTGATTTGGTCTAGGCACTTCAAAAAGATGCAGACCAATCAAGAAGTTCCCAACCTCTACAGGTAAGCCTCTTAAGGTTTATACCCGCCAGCTTAAATGTCCAGGGCCCACTTAGAGAGTTAGTTACAGAGAAAAAGTAAGATATTGAGTCTGTTATATAGGACGAAAAGAATTATGTGGGGGAGGGAAGGGTGGTGTTTATTTCTGTAGTGGGACTCTAGAGTAAACACTAACTTGGAAGGGGTTTTGCCTCTTATTTTCTCTTGTACTGGTTCCTTATTTCAGAAATACAAATACAATTTCAGATTTGTCTTAGGAAGTTCCTATTACCAATCAACATCAAAAATATGTTTTTCAAGGGTGTCTATGCTCTTACAACTTTTGTAGGTGAAACCATTACAAGGGATTTAGAGGTCAATAGTTCGTGTATAGACATGATTTACAGCAAAACTTTATGGCATTGTTTGATTCAAATACCAACCTCACTTGGTCAAAAAGACTTTATTGTTGTCTATGCTCTTATATTTGATATGGGATTAAGTGGTGTTTATGGCAAGTCTTTTACGCTCTGCACATGGTTAGTTCAAAGCAATTTCTACTACTGATATGCAAAGAAATTGGACAGCTTATTTAATGTGTCACAAGATGCACTTTTCCTCCTCTCTCTTTAGTAATATGTTGCCGCAGATTGGTTGATAACCATCACAAAACTATAAATATTTTCAAACTGAATTAAGAGCAAGCATTGTCCATGGCCCGCATTATGGCAACTAAAGCAGAATTCACAATTTGAACAAGGAAAAACTTCAATGCATCCAAGTCATTGTATTGTCAAGTCAGAAAAGCACAAGAAATCAGAGCATACATAAGCTTTGAATTTTAGAAGTGTGATAAGCACAGCAACATTTTTACAAAAAGACTTGATATAAAAATATAAAGAACAATTTTGCACATAAACTACAATGTATCTACTTTCAATAAACTGAACCCTAAACACTCAAGATCCATACCAGCATCAGAAGCTTGTTTGCACCATCAGAAATGGCAGCAAGTCCTTCATATTGATCAGGATTGAAGTCATTCAAGGCAGCAGTAAGATATTCACCAGCAGGGGTAGTCTTAACTTTCTCAGAACCAGATTTAACTAAAGCAACAGTGCCATCTTTCTTATCTGTCATCAAAGATGAAGAAAGAACATCCATAGGACGACCTCTTGCAGTGGTGCTGGTATCATTCCTGTTTGAATACAAAGAGAATAAAACCAATATCCATAAGCTTAAAAACAAAATACAACTGCAAAATATATGGACCATAAAGTAAAATTATACCTTTCCATATTTCGAGGCTGAACATAAACCGATCCCCTAGATAATGGACTTGACAGCTGAAAATAAATTGAAAATCTTAAAATGGAAGAAACACCACATTGACAGCATAGAAACATGCAATACAAACAATAGTCACAGTACTGTATATTCAATCAAATATTTGACATTTACATACATGTCAAAAGGTATATTATATGTTATATGTACTGTAAAGTAGTTGGACGAATTACCAATTAATTTTAAAATTTATGAAATTTTATAGGCTTGATCTACCTTCTGAACATAGTTCAATAATTGATTGATAAAATTCAATATTTATAAATAGTTATTCAATGGAGAGAGTGAAGACTTATTCTTGATGTAAATGGACCCCCACCATTACACACAACATAATGGATGATAAGTTTGGAATGGTAGTAACTCCGGTAAAAAATAAAATTTGCCTACCTGAGGTGATCCAGCCAGAGATGCTTTCTCAGTCAATTTATCAAATAATTTCTCATTTTCTACATGCAACCTCTGCAAAACATTGAATTGAGTTCCTCATCAGAACAAAATGAAACTAATGTAAGCATGTAAGCATTCAGCACATCAGAAGAAATAAACACATTAGAAGAATTCAACAAAATAATATTCAGAACTTGTGGCATGGCACATTTTCATACACAGGAACCATATTCAGGGATTGCTTATTCAATATTTTACAATCTAGAAAGTTCAGTAGACAAGCAAACCAGAATTGTACATTGAGAGTTCTTGCTTGCAATTTAAGTATTCCCCCTTTTTCACCACATATATTAAGATGGTTGGCAAGGATTTCAACATGAGCAACCCAAGAATAGGGGGCTCGCTCTCACTTGACCACAATCCAATGGGAAACAACAATTGGAAGAATACTACAATCAGACAGAAAATTGACAAGTATATTAGACCTCAATCAGAGTGTCGCGTTTCTTGAGTTCCTCTTCCAGTTTCTTGGTTACTGCAGATGAGTCCATGCCATCCCCTGCTGTCCTAGAATTAGATAGAGCTCCAGACACAATTTCTGGGCCAACATTTGAACTATTGTTGCTGGATCTAAGGGCTTCATTGAGTTGTGTTCCAAGGCTTCCAATTTTAGCCTGTATCAAGTATAAAAAATTAAAGAGAGATTACATACATTATCAAGTAAGCACAAACAAAGTTGGTCACATGCATCAAAGATCACAGTTGCTATAGAACAAAGCTAAGGTGGCATGCTGTGGCCTGAAGTGCCACGCCACTGATTAGAGCACATGATAGATGGATGGCACACTTATAGTTGTAGTGCTACCACCAACAACATGACGGACATATCATTAGCAAGTAGCAACCACTACATGGTGCTAATGGGACACATGTAATCTGAGTATTAAAGCCACAAAGACCAAACTCTCTTGAGCTCTGTCTATCAGCACTATCTGAGTAGATTAGAAAGACACTGGCAGCCTGTAATGAATGTGCTTGTGTGCTTTTTCCACACAGCAGAACAGGCTTCATTTATATTCAAGAGTATTATAAAGATAATTAATGCCAAAACAATTTACAAGAAACAATTAAGATACCACTACTTCCTAAGATGCATTAATCCTAGCTATACAAAATATCTAGGCTATTCGAAAAAATAAACATTAAAGAAGCTTTTATCTCCTAAAATATTCCTATCTCCAGCAAAACGATTAAAGCAAATGAACTTGATAAACCATTCACGAAGTAACTATTGAACATTTTATGTAAACTAAAAATATTAACCTGCAAACTTTGGATGGTTGAATCGCGCTGTTGTATCTGCAAATTTTGCTCTTGTTCTAATTGTACCATATGAGCTACTTGATTTCTAAGCTGAGCATTTTGTTCTTTCTCTACCTTATAATTATCAGCCAGCAAAATATGCTCTGACTGCAGAAAATAAAGCAATGATGTTGCTCACTGGCAAGCCTTCTGTTCAAAGCTAACAATCAAGTGTTGTAGCACAGTGTGAATGTTCAGAAAAAGTGGACATCAGACATATCTTGTACAAAATGTTTACATCTCTCCAAACAAAGGCACACACGACATCAACTCTTTCAAACAAGAGACAGAATAGGAAAAAAGTGACAGAACAGGATCAAATTGAGATAATAAATAGTCAAATTATTGTATCTATCTTTAAAATTTAAAGGAACATTACTTGACACGAAAACTTCACTCTTCACAATAGGAACACAGACAATAGCAAGAAAATATAGCAAATTTGATATTCTCATACTGATGAGAGGACCAAAACATTGCAGATTAGCTGCAGTTTATTCTATCAGATCCATGCAAACAACTGGATCATTTGACTGAACATTTACCTCAAATCCAAGCCAAAAATTGATATCAGAAAATGCTAGAAGAGACATTATAGAACATTCGATTGAATTTTAACCACTTAAGAAATTACTTAAATCCTGTATAAACTTTCTCCTTCTGCTCACTGCATGAAAATATCACAGAACTACCTGATGGATTAACATTATTAAAGCATGTCATGTGGATAAACAGAATTGTCAAACCACTCAGTAATGTGTCACTATCTATGACAGTAAAAATAAGCCCAACTCAATAAACAGCCAAACCTTTAAATCTGTCTGCAATGCAGAAGAAACTTTCCATGCCTTCTGTACTTCATTGAAGAGTAGAACACACTGATCATTTGCATCTTTAAGTGCTTGCTTAAGACTCAGACCCTCTTGTTTCAGATACTGGATTTCTTTTTCCTTCTCATATAACTCCTTACGTGCATCGTTTGCCTATAAAAACCATCACAACTTAAATCTGGAAGATATAGTAAATTTGTAATCTTTAAGTCTTGAAATTACCACCATTTTTTTAAGAGATAGAAAACTGAGTAAATTTAAACTTCCTATGAACATGGAAAGATTATATAAGAAAAAATATAGCAAAGTCCAAGCAATTTCTCAGATACACTGCACAAGAACCAATCCTACACATACAAGTAACTTCGTATTAAACTAGAAAACACTGTTTTGAAATTTGATTTCAGTAAAAGGAGTGGTTCAATGCCAAAATCAACATTATATCCATATAATACTTATCATACATAATATGCATGAGTAATGAATTTTAACTACTTCCCACAAAATCCACAGATGAAAAGCAAATCAAAAGTATAAGACCATCTTTTGCAAGGGGGGGATGAGGTTATGGAAGAACTTACAACATCTCTCCACTTCTTAATTGTATCTCGGTTTCCAAGGCTTAATACAGAATTTCGAGCTCTGGCAGAGAAATTGAGAGACAGTAATGTCTCAGATAAATTTGAAGAATTTGGACACACATTTACAATCATCAAAGTTTTTGAACTCCCACCTAAAACATTAAAGAAAAATTACAAATATATCTAAGACCAAGCAGAAATAATTGAATTCCTAATATGAAGAAACAAATAAAAAATTACAGAGTCAACTTTCAGGACAAATGAAAAAGAGCAAAAATGACCACAAATGTAAATTCTTTTCCTTTTTATATAAGAAAAGCAGGTAAATGTTCATAGTGTCACCTCAAATTTGTACCTGTGTTTTTCTGTCCCACATAGGATAAGAAGTTATCCTTTGTTAAATAATAATTCAAGGGTTAAATTAAAATTTTGGTCCCCAAAGTTCTTTTCAATTACATTCCCGTAGTTTTTTCTTTTCAAATCAGTCCTTAGCCTTAAACTTACAAGTGTTTTCAAAATAACCCACCAGTCCCACTTTATTATAACACTGTCAGTTTGTTAATGTTAACTGAGTGTTTATTTATCAAATAGATATTTCTTTATGTGCTTTTTTTATTCTGTAAAACAGCCTCTACAGATGCTCCATCGTTCTAGTAGGAGCTCCTGCAGATATTCAACTCGTCTGAGTATGTGTTATTACATTCAGCAGGTACACATTTAGATGCTCCTTTTTTTCAAGATTAATATGTCCAGTAGGGACCAAATTGATGTTGCTATAATGGAAAATTGAGGAAGGGATTATTTTGAATAAGTTTAAGAGTTTAAGGACAAATATAAAAAAAGGTAGGTATTAAAATGAAAATGAATGGAAACTATAGGAGCAGTGTTTTAATTTAACAGTTTAACCTAATTCATAACTGACAAACCTTCCAAGATTAGAAATGCACTTTACTAGCATGGTAGCACCAAAGTTAGGTCCAATAAAAAGTGTATATCATGTATGGATAGCCCAATTTAGATCCCATAACCTTACTCTAAGGTGTTCTAGAGCCTACAATTTACCTTTTATTTGTATCTATTAAATTATAGAGTTTTACTCCTTGTAATGTTTCTTTTATCTGTTTTGGTTTCAATCTATCTAACTGACAGGTGTTAGTTACTAGTTTGTTATAGGTTAGATAGCCGAGTTTTCTATACAAGTTGTTCTAGCCAATTCTTCATTGGCTTTTGTATCATTCACAGATTATCAATGTTGTATACCAGGAAATAAAGCCCATTATGATTACAATAAATATAATATATAGGCATATTACTTTTGATTTAGAGGAAACCAAATATCCTCATTAATTGTAATCATTCTCTTAAGTCTATATAAACCCTCATCCGTGTTGTATTCAAACACACAGTTTCAACTAAATATTTCTCTGTTTTATATTCGTTAACATGATATCTAGAGTCACTTTGAAAACCGTGTTTGTCTGGTGGACCTATTGTCCCCAAAGACAAGTTTTTTTAGCATCCCGTGTCTCTCTTACGATTTGCTCTTCCCTGCACTAGTATTCATCTTTTCTGCACATTCTGACCAAATTTCCAGCAACCGTCACCGTCTTTGGTGACTTATCCAGCGACCTTTCCGACATTCGACCCTACCCCCTGCTTTGCCAAACACCGATCTACGGAATCCCGATGGTCGCATTGACGTCTGAACCTCCCACATACTTTGATTAGTGTTGCCAAATAACGCATGGTAGTGGCACGTGGCTGATTCATTTGACCAGCAGTTTTTGACGTGGTGGCCATCTCTCCTATGCGATCATAACTCTGCATCTTCAACTTCATCGAATATGTTTTTGAAAAGTACATTTATTCTCTCTCCAAACAGCCTCATATTGTTGTGTTTTTGGTTTCAGACATGATATCCAGCAACTCCACATCTCACTCTAAAGCTGACCATCCAATCTTTTCCAATATGCCACTAACTATTGAGAGGACGGATGGTTCCAACTACTCCACCTGAGCATTTGAAATTGGTTTGTGGATTAGTGGGCTGGGACACGAATCCCACCTCACCACTCCTGTTGATTCCATACTTAAGACTAATCGTAAGCAATGGCCGAAAATTGATACTCGGCTTTGCAATGTTCTTAAATTGACCATTCAACCTTCATTTAAACCGATTTTTTGACCTCATGAAACGTGAGTTGGTGTGCAATGAAGCACGAGCCCTCTATACAAATGACACTCAATGCCTGTATAGCAGATGCCACGATCCAATGACACTACTTGTTCCCCAAAGCTTTGACGGCCTTATGTTTGCCTATCTTGGACATGTTCATATAGCTTTGCATGACTCTAATGAACTCCTGCCGTTTGCTGCCTCAATTCCAACCAACGCGAAGAAATAATTAAAGAACCGTAGCATTTTCTTTAAGACTCTGACACTTTATGGTTTGCTTCCAAGGAATTTTGCTACACATGATCAAATTCTTGGATCACATGTGATCCCGATTATGACGTTTGCCTCTTTTGCGCTTCTCTAGATTCTACCAAAATCAGCTACTAAGTCCTTTGCTCCTGCTGTAAGGGATACATCTGCTCCTGCCTCTTAAAGTGCTAATTATGGACGCTTGCACACAAGCAGTTCATCTTCCAAAAGTCACTATAAGTGTGACCAATACTGCTCAAGGTCCACTACTGATCCCCTTATGACCACTACATTGTAAGTTGATCACCTCGTATGACTCTAGTTGCTTCTGAGGATTTTCTTCGTTGGTAGGAAAGTCTCTGATGATGATTCACACTCAAGTAGGACATCCCAATTTGACCAAGCTAAAGAAGATGGTGTCAAGCCTCCATAATTTGTCCAGTTTAAATTATGAGTCGTGTTAGTTAGGAAAACACATTCGTTAGTCGTTTAACATGGTCAATAAAAGAGCTATGTCTCCTATTTCCTTAGTTCATTGTTTGGGATCCTTCTCATATTGTTACCTTCTTTGGTTTTAGATATTTTGTTAGTTTTATTGATGATTATTCCCTTTGTACCTAGATTTGGTTAATGAAAAGGCAATATGAGTTGTTTTATATCTTTGAGAACTTTTATAATGAAATAAAAACATAATTTGATATCCCTGTACATATTTTTTTTTTTTTTGCAATGACAATGCACGTGAATATTTGTCCAATCAATTTCAACAATTCATGGTATCCAAAGGAATTCTTCATCAAATGTTATACGCCTCACAAATGCACAACTAAAATAATATTCTGCATACAGATGCCAAAAGCCAAAATTATAATCAACAAACAGTTCCAGCAACAAAGGTGCTCATAAGTTATATGCTTACAAGAAACTGGTTTTGAAATAAAAATATAAAAACAGAGATAACAAAAAAATGGTAACAACACTAAGAAAATGCATATGCTTCAATACACTTAAAAAATAAGCTAGAAAACTAGCAGACAGTAAAATTAAGTCAAAACAAGACACATGTCACTTGATGTGGAACAGGTTTGGATTAATTGTAACAACAATCCAATTAAAGAATGAGGAACTACAGCTAAAACTAGACAGAGTATCTAAGTATTGATTAGATAATATAATAGTATGCAAAAGTCACACCAAACATGTAAAACTTACTGGCATCTTAAGAGGCACATGCAATTTTCTGTTGTCATTTTTTACAAATAGATGTTACCATAAACTTATAAAGAAAGATGGAATATAAAATAATACCAAGTGAATCTGCAAATAGTTTTGTTAGCATCGAGTTTTCATAAGGAATAACATCCTTTTTTGTTGTCAAAGAAGACAAAACATCTCCCAACCTGTAAAGACATTTTCAAATGCAGTAATAAGTAAGACATAGAAATCCAAACACATAAATGCTCCTCATTCTTCATACTCAACTGGTTAAAAACTTCAATATGAATAAAAAAGGAAGTTCATGAATTTAACAAGGAGAAATTAGATAACATTTCAATTTTGTGGATTTCAACGAGTATTAACTAATTTGTAATTCAAAACAGTATGCAAAACAGGTCCAGCTACATGGTGGATTGTGGAATATGGCCGAGGGCCATAATTCCTCCATATAAACAAACCATTGTGGCCTGTGGTGGTCGGCAAAAGATCCATCATGGCACTGCCATTTAACAACAATGTTGGGATCACTGTACATTTAAAAATTCTTGGCTTGCTATGTCTATGATTTATTTACATACATTTAAAATCATCTATCACTACTTGATTGCATTTGTGTGGTGGTTGTTCAGAATTGATTCCCCACCTGTTCCCACGATATTCAGCTGCTATCTCCTTATGTAATAGATTGTTTAGCTAGTTTTTGTTAATGCTGAGTGTGTCCAAGACTCATAGGTCCTTGGAAAAAATTTTGTTGACTAGCTTTAGTGGCCCTAGAAATTGGGCTTAACGCCTGACTCAACTCCACAAAACTGGCTTGTAAGGTGAGGACTACCCAAGCTTTTACAAGTTCTATTTAAGTTGGATCGTCAATCAATGTGGGATTAAACCACCACCATTGAGACTGCAATTAAGACGGCCCCAAAGAGGCCACGACTAAGGCAGGCTAGGAGTGACCCCTATTAAGATGGCTTTCCAACAGTGTCCATGGTAGTATAAGTAAATAGGCTAAATTTTTATGGTTAATTGCAATCTATACTACTACAGTACTATTTAGTGCATTTGATTGGAACTTGATGCTCACAAATAGGGTGTTTCATTGGTACAGCAGCTAATTTGGGATTACTGATGAGATTAGGTGAATGGCTTCTATTTGTTTTGAAGGACATGATCTTTTTTTTATAAGAAAAGAATTTGTTAAGATAGAAAAGACGTGTACCAAACCACATTATTTTTTAAGGGCTTTTTCTTAATAAATATAAAAAAGAACAAGGCAGATAGAGAGAAAGTATAAAACTTTTAAGGATTAAACATGATTTTAGTCCTATAAATATGAAAATGTTTGTTTTTAGTCCTCATTTTATAAAATGTGTCAAAAGTAAATCCAATTATAATTTTTGTTAATGATTCTAATCATTTTAATACTAATTTAGGACAGGTTAATCCTGATTCTAATCAAATTAGCCTTATTCTCCTTCACTTGGTATTAAAATGAGTATCAAAATAATAAGAATCATTAACAAAATCTATAATTGGGTTCACTTTTGACACATTTTATAAAACAAGGGATCAAAAATCAATGATTGAAAATAGATTGAACTTTTTTTAATTGTTAGAGGATCATAATTGAACTTTTTCTACTATTAATAGTTTAATACCTTCACATTAGCTACGGCTATGCAAATGACTAGTCATGTGATATTGTATTAATGCACTCTAACCCTCCCAGAGAGCAGGATAAATCGAAGACCCTACCCTTTGACTTTAGATCAGGATGGATCTAGATTGTACTTTTTAACACAGAATTTAGCAATCAAGCAAATTCAATTTGTTATTTATTAGGAGATAACAAAAATCTGGTGACAACTGTATAAATTAAATGCACTATTTACTAGTGTTGCCTAATAGCCATAATCCCATTGGAAACAGATAGCAGACCTTGCCATAAGACACCTAACCTAGTACCATTTACACCAGGGGATGAAAACTGACAAACCACCAAAAATAGAGAACAGAAAGAACATTGAAAGAGCATTTGACATTCAACATTAACTCACATGGGTGGACAAAGAACACCTGCTGACTACTAATCTAATAAAACATAAAGTTGACACTTGACAGTGAAGAAAAATGTAAGAATAAAAAAAAAAAAATCAAATAGACATACGCTGAAAGTGACTTCATAACATGAAGCATATCCGTGACACGCTCACCACTATCATCCTCTGTTATCAAACCTTCACTTCCAGCCAAATCAACCAGAGAGAGCTTGCTATATGAGTTTTCACTGGTGACCAAATTGTTATAAAATATGTGTATTGTAACAACCCTGACAATATAAGCACAAGTATCAAAACATGAAACAATCTCGATAATCTTTCTGAACATTATCATGGTGGTGATAAATTTGAAGAAACATTAAAACATAACCAAACTAATGGTTATTGTTGCTTAATAAGCACATAAATTTTGAATTTTTCAGTCTTCAATATTTTCTGCTTTCTATTGTTACTTATTAATAAAAAAAGAAACACAATGTGTAAAAAGAAAAATAAAAGTTGAAAAAAATCTTTAGCATATTATATTGTATCCTATAACATGAACACTGATCTGTCCATTGACATCACCAGCTCCATTGGAGAAAGTATGCAATCAATAGAAATCTACCATGCAACATCAAACAGCAAATATAAAGCCAATTCACAATATAACCATGCATAATATAGGCAGAGACCATACAAATGAGAAACATTAATCTTTAATGGATTATTTCCTCGAATTTGGAATGCAGCTTTCAAAACCCTAGAAAATTCCAGAGGATTATCAACTTTTTCCTGCACTAGTTCAATGAAGTATTCAGATGATCCAAAACACAGTGTAGGCAGGCTTTTCCCTGACTCCAACAGCAGATCCCTTATCTGTATGCACATAAAAAGAGAATGAAAACCTTTATAATCCTAAGTCAAAGTTAACCATGAAACAAATCATAGACCCACCAGAAAGGATCACAAAGTAAGTGAAAAGAAAAGGAAACCTGTTCATTGTAGAGCTCAAAAACAGTAATGCAGAATGTATACTGAGAAGTAGCAGTAGTGTCCGAGTTGGACAAATCAAACAACTCTTCAAAACAACGAGCATACAAACCCCTATCATAGGTTGATCCTTCCTGAGAAGTGAGAACAATGAATGAACATTGCAAATGCAAATTATCAGGCATTCTTACTCAAGAAATTAAAGACAATGTATAAATAATCAGGTTCACCCACATGATAGGCATTTGAATTTTAAATCAACACTAAATTCTACACTCATCCAAATATCTATTTCTTTTGAAAGTGTGGGATAACAATCAGCACAAACACAGTGAAAGACAGAAAGAACAACCATAGTGTGTGTCTTTCCAGAATGTGTTTGTCCATATGCAAATAAAGAAATATTATATCCATCCAGAGCTGATTGCACCATTGGCTGAACATCACTGAACAACTCAGCTGCAAATAAAAGGTAAGATAGTAAAGAGCAAATCAGACCACTACCAGGGTTTTTGGAACCCCCTCCCCAGTCGCTCCCCCACCACCGAAATAAATAATAACATAAAATAGAGCCATTTTACCTTGTCCAACATGAGGTCCATAAACTTTGTCAAATTCAAATTCTTTTTTCGAGTTAGACAAGGAATCATCTCCAGTATTTACACGGATGGTATAATCATCTGGAAATTCCACAACAGAAGGACCTTCATTTTCAAATAATGGCCTAGCACGACAGAATACCCAAATGTTTCCTGCAAATAATATAGATCTTTACAGCTCAGCAAAACATGCATTTTAATATGCTTAAAGATAGAAAGGCCAAGTAGTTAACAGGCTTAAGTTCCAGTTAATGTATATTACATTGCATAATATACAAACAGCATCATTGAGGGATGAAAACAAAGCCAATAAAAGAAGCTAACAATAGTAAAGGAATTACATATAGCAATCACCTTTAGATGTCAATAAGTCATTGAACAATTTCTTCTTCTCATTGATCACAGAAGACATTCTTGCCTCAGTTTCAAGGGCAACTTGATCTGACATTCACAAATACAGCACAAAATTCAAAATTTTAAAATAGAAAATCACCAGCATAATGGCTTAAAAAGATAAGATATGGTTGGTGTAGGTATATTCAAATTTCACATAACAGCAAGTATTTCCATAAATTAATGCATCTAGATATACATCTGCTACATTTATTATTGTTGCTCAAAACATCAGATTTATAAAAGAATAAGTAGCATGCCTACATGAAACTAAACACATCTCAGATAAAACTGCTAGAATCCATGTTTGGTATGATTTGAACATGTTAGGAGTTAGATACAAGAGAGGCTTTGATGCACCAATACATCATTTTTGCCTCATATCAGTATTGGATATATCTGATACTGATATGTTCAGATACAGGACAGATATGTATCCTATCAGTATACATTAACTTTTTATTTAAAAAATAAATATTAAAATGTCCACTGCGTTGAGATGCAACTGGACATGAGGTTTTGGAAGATTTATGATTTGCGGTTAGGAGTCTTGCCTACTCTAGGCCATAGAAAAGGCAAGACGTTAGCTGTATCAAAATGTCATAATTCCTATTTTAGAACAACAATGTCCAGGCATTTTTATTCTGAAAACTTAATGAACATGTCAAGCACCCCATCCACTGAAAGGTTGGTAGCTGTTGCCAATTCGCCATCCTTCCCACTTCTGTTTCCTAGCCAGCATTGTCCATCAGCATTGCTGCCTTCACTACATCACTGATTGAACCGTCCTGCAACTATGGTGGATAATCCTTAAGGATGGATAGGATATGACAGGATAACTATCTTAATTTGCTTTAATAAGTTGTTTGGTGCACCAATGGAATATGATTTCCTTATTCTACTGCCTATCCAATTGATGCAGTATATCTGTTATCCTAAGGGATAAATTGGGCTAGAAAACAACAGGACAGGGTAGTCTCTCTCTATATATGTGTGTGAATAAGAGAGGATTGACCCGATTCCCAGAAATATTTGAAGCTGAAATGTTGCATATGCCATGAATTCCTCTACTTCTCCAAACAGCTCTTCCTCATCACCAGCCCCAACCCTGGTTCAGGATATAGGACTGCAACTCCAAACTTGTTTCCAGTTTGCCACTAACTGATCATTCCTGTAGCATCTCAAACTTTTCTCCTCCAACAGCTCTACATTACTAGCATGTGATTTTGAACCACCCATCCAACCAAAGCCATTTTACGAGAGATTTGCTTTGTTGATGAAATTGTCATCCCTTCAAAGGATAGGGATGATTTTTGAAATTCCTGAAGTCTATCTATTGCTCAGAATCAACCCATATGAGTATACCTTCCACTTCTGCTTCAATGATTTCAAACTTCACTGAAGGTGGAAGCATAGTATCTCTGCTTGTGACCTCTCCAGCAATGGAATTCTTGGTGTTTTTGCTTTAGTGGCCTCTAATCTATTCCTACTGACTCGGAACTTGGATAACCAAAATTCCTTCTTTTACGCAATTGATTCATTACCATTTCTTCAATTTGTCCAAACTATCCTTCTGCAACATCGCTTTCCACATCTGGATCTCTTCCTCACTGTTGACCTCAAAGGTAATGTTTTCTGCTTCAATCTCTGCAACAACATTGGATTGTTCTTCATTTTGCAGCTTACTTGCACCAATCCTTGTCTCTAAATGTTTCATGCTCATTGTAAAACCTTGTTGTTTTAAATCTGTAGTTATCACAAGAGTATTCGTATTCGTAAGCTGAAATTTTGTGCTGGTCTCCCCTCAGATCCAGCAGGTAGAACCAATGTTAGGATCCCAGAAATTAAAACAAAACTATGGGATTTATAGAATTTGAAAACAAAATCAATGAGCGTATACTATAGAGGAATCACTCCCTCTCCTAGAGCAAAAGCTCCTCCGAGAAATACCTTCTCTGCCCATCCAAAAGGCCTGACAACCAAATTGAACCTCCTCCCTTCATCACACTAACCTTAGCCCCTTGTGTACATGCTAACAACTTTACAAGTCAGCTCCTCCACACTCCCCTAGAACCTTGTTCCCATTATAGAGTCCAATAGATGGGCATCTTACCCAATATCTAAATCAAGTCTGTTACCATAGCATTAGGAATTTAGAACCAGGGATCCTATCAGCACTCAGAAGTCATGCTGACAATGTAGGAAGGGAGACAAGATAAAGAAGTAAAAACACTACACTTGTGTTATAGAGGAGAAGAAAATTAAATAAAAAATCAATTAGTTAAGGGGGATAAAAGGGGAAGCAGACAGAGAAAGAAGGAAAGAAGATATGAGTGGAAAGGAAGGGATAGTCCAGGCCTCCTGAATGCCTATATTATCTGCATTTGCCAAATTACCATGTTATTGTTTTTCTGAAGGATTCACAATTTAACATGCAGATCTGTGGATGCAGGCTTACACTATTGACATCACACTGATCTCATCAGCAGAGCTATAACAAATAATACTATCTAGCTGACATTTCTGGCCCCAGTTCTTATACAGTTAAAACAGTAGAGCTTATTTAAATGAACTCTGTTTAAATAAGCACTTATTTAAGTTTTTTATCCAAATATAGAATCAAGTGACCCAATCAACCAAAAGAATTAACAATAAAAATGACAAATATCAAAACTAGCTGCATATCTAAAGAACCACAAGACAAATTAGTGTTACCTAACTTATGGGTTTTCTCTG
Source organism: Pachyrhizus erosus (assembly GCA_026544285.1). Lineage (NCBI taxonomy): Eukaryota > Viridiplantae > Streptophyta > Magnoliopsida > Fabales > Fabaceae > Pachyrhizus > Pachyrhizus erosus. The sequence continues at coordinate 11,698 of JAMLFT010000947.1, read as the reverse complement.
CAAGAACACCAAGATATCGTGTAACTCGGTCAAGTTTTGCATTTGAATATACTTGAAGTTCACTTGCTTCTTGTCTTAACTGCAGGTAGTCATTTCTAGCAAGCTGTGCAAAATACCTGATGTAATTGTTAACACATGTCTAAAACAAAAATTGCATGATCCACAAAGATCAGCTAGGACACCCCACCACATAAAAACATCAATTCCAACCAACAAGACTAACCTGTACTTGTAAGAATGTAAAATTGCTTAAAATAATATAGAAGATACTCCAGAAAAAGCACATCTTCTGATCATCCTTTTATTCGGTACATGGCAGCATGGAATTCTGAATCAAATACCTACCAGGCTACCAAAAGTGGCTCAAACTCCCCATCAATCCAATCCTACTAAAAGTATTTAAATAATTTAAATTATTTGCCTTTCTCCAACCAAGTTTTATATGAATTGTGTAAGAATCATCTTTACTTACCCTATATGTGCAAAAATAAATTTCTCTTAAATTTTATACGTAATATTATGTAAATCCAAAACTAGACCATTCTAAATGAAACTTTTCCAAAAGACTAAAACTGAGACTCTGTTTTACATAACAATAATCCTTTTTTCTCTGTTTGCACATCAAATCTTCAAACCCCCAAAATTAGCAGCAAGTTTGACCCTAAACTTTACCTTCCAGAGGTCTTGATATTAGTCTAACAGCCTCTCCCAACATGCCTACCATCTAAATTCATAATATTGAAACCGAAAGACCACGCACATTTTTACCTTCTTCATAACAGAACTACCAAGCACTAAAATCATGACAAGTTCGAGTATCCCAGTTAAGTTGCAGTCACTCAAGAATCATAGAAAATTTATGCCCACACTGGTGTTTGCAGACAGGAGGAATGCCAAAACTTCAATCAATCAAACTTATCAACATGACTGTTCCCACTATGTATTCTGAACCGCTCCAATTACCACTTATTAGTTAGCAAATTGTATGGCTGACAGTTAGAAAAGTAATCCATAGACTCTGATGACATGATATTGTTAGCTAATGAGAGAAGTAATTACTCGTTTTTCTATAATTGTTAAGGGAAAAAAACATTAATCTGACCATTTGGTTTTGTCTTATATGCACAGTAACAAGTAAACAAATTTAGCACAGTTCAAATATAGAGTGTTTATAGCATTGTTCTTAGGAAAAAAAGTTACCAATATATATTTGCATGTTCAGAAAATAAATATTTTCAATGATTTCCTAAAATAGCTTGTAAAAAAATAGCAACTATTTTTCTTAGGAAAAAATAACATTAACCTAACCATTTGGTTTTGTCTTATGTGCATAACAAATAAACAAATTATGATAATTCAAATAAAGAGTGTTCATAGCATTCTTCTTAGGAAAAAGTTACTAATATATATTTGCATGTTTAGGAAATAAACATTTTTTTAACAATTTCCTAAGAGAGCTTATAAAAAAAATAGCAACTATTTTTCCAAAAAAATACCAACCAAACATGAAAGGGTATGAACCATTCAAAAATAATTTAAACTAGAAGCAGGATAAGTTTGATTCAAGTTTTACATAAATATAGGGGAATTTGGGCACTGCTAGATATAACTAGCAAAAAGTTATGCATATTTACTTTTGGATAAAGAACATATCTTTTTTACTCTTTGAAAATAATCTAACTTGTTTTTATGTATTGTATTACTTTTGGTTTAGTACAAAATTACAAATTATAAGGATAAAAGGTTTGATATTTCTTTGCTTAAAAATGCAAAAACTAGCTTGAAACTAATTTGATGAACATAATTTTTTTACAATATATATCACTTACATTTATATTAGACAAGTAATTGTTTTCAATAAAAACCTAAATACTTAGTATCTTCGAATGTCTGGGTCTGCCACTGATTGAGAAAATACTTTAACCACTTAATTCTAAGAAATCTAATGCGGATTTTGAAGACATAAGACACGTAGAAGCTAGACATGCACCTTAATTCAAAACCATGCAATAAACCTAGCAGAAAATGAAAGCAATTGACATTTTCAAATCTGGAATTTTAATTAATGCTGACTGAACCCAATTGATATATTCAACCAGCTGCTGTGAGAAATTACCACCTAGGACTATATTCTAAACACTCTGATACACCATTTCAATAAGGACAGTGAATCCCCTCTTTCCTCACATTTCCTCTCTGTATACTCTATCTTAATTAATGCTGACTGAACCTGGAATTTTAATTAAGCAATTGACATTTTCAAATCTGGAATCTTAATTAATGCTGACTAAACCAGATTGATATACTAGTCGTATTCAAGCAACTGCTGTGAGAAACTACCGCCTAGGACTATGTTCTAAACACTCTGATTCGCCAGTTTCTATAAGAACGGCGAATACCTTCTTAACTTAGAATCCTCTACGTATACTCTATGTTACCCAACACATCACTAAGAGCTTTCAACTGGAAGAGGAAACCGTTAAGGCAACAATCAAAAAAGTACACCTGGCTCTCTTCTTCCAAAGGCATTAAACACAACGAGACAAATTTTGGAAAATGAAACATTATTACGCTGGTAAATCTTCTCTTTTTCGTGAACACAGCTTTTTTTTTTGTATTGTTTTTACTTTCTGAAACATGGATGGAACAAAAAATTGTTCAACGTGTCCACCTTAGCAGAACTCCGCGCTATAGGCAATCTATTTCCTCAACTGCAAGTTAAATTCTCTTCAGATTCCAAAACTAATACATAGTCAAATCCTCGCCACTAAAGTCACTGAAATTCTCCATAAAAAAACCGAAAATGAAGCATATAAAACCGATGCGGAAGCAAAAACCACTGGAACTCTCACCGAAATAGCTCAGAACCAAAATTTCAGTTTCAGCTACCGAATTCGAATGAAGAAAAACGCGATACACGTGGAAATGAAAACGCATTACCTTAACCTTGTCTCTTAGTCCCTCAACTTTGGAAGCCACGGAATTCGGAGGAACCGAGGAGGTGGAGTTTCTCGTCACCAACGGTGCAGTAGGTTTCTGATCGTTTAGCTCCGGCGACGGCGACTTCCACGGCTCGAAGCCAGCGACGTCCCAGCTCCAGCGATTACTCTGCTCCGCCATTGCCGTTGACGCAAAGCACCGCAAACCCTCTCAGATTTCCTTTCCCTCGCCTTCGAAATCGAAACCGAAGTGTGCAATGGAATAATTATAATTAATGCGATTTTTTAAAAAAGTGAAAAATAAAAAATAGAAAAAGAAAACACTCACTGAACGGAAACAGCTTTTTGGTTTGTATCACCATCATCACAGTACGGTGCTGGCTGTGCCTGTAATAATAACAGTGGTAGGAAGCGGGGTGTTTGTTTGGTTTTTGAGCGCCTACAGACGGCGTCGTTTTAGCAAATTGTGTTGTGAATTGTGAAACTGTTATTGGGCTCACAGTTTGTGGATTGGACTTAGTAGGTTCTAACGGTAAGGCTTACACGTAGCAAGCCTATCAGTAATCAAAAAAATAATTAATTAATGAAGTAAAAATATTATTAACACTGATTTACATATTTTTTTAATAATGTACTGTATAATCATAAATCAAAGATAAAATGAAATGCAAGAAATATATGGTAATAAAAAGCACGTTATGTTTTTCCAAGTCAGCTTGCTCAAATTACGAGACATAAATTGTAAATGTGCAAGTTTAATTTAATTTCTTACAATGTGTTTCATTTTTCTTTTTCAATTGTTATCCCTGGTTCTCTTAATTTTTAAGACTTGTTTGATTAGTCCTAAAACAACGCCCTTAAACACATTATCAGGTGTGTTGTGATTATTATATTTGGTTGATGTGCAACCCACTGATGAGACAAAACCAGCTAACTTTGCCAAAAATACATCCCATAATAATATCATATCGTACTTTCATCCCGACATGGCATATGTTTTACGCCCAGTATTTGCTTTAAGTCATAAAAATGTTACAGCCTCGATGAAAGTTTGCGAAAGTATTCACTATAAATGAATCGTCAAAGGTCTACCGTAGCAAATTAATATTTTGAGAATAAGAGGCCATTTTTATGACTAACTGGTTCAAGTTTTTTTGCCATCAAAAGGATAATTATGTTAATTTCTTTAAAAAAAAAAATATACATTACTTAACAAGTTATATATTTCTTTTACTATGTAATAAATGTTATTTTATTAAAAAATTAAAATAAGTTTTATTTTTAACTTTTTAATGTAATATTAATATGTTTTTTATTTATACTTCTGATAAGATAATAATAATGTACAATCAAAATATAAATAAATTAATGATAATAAGTTTGATTTTGTAAATTTTTTTATTTTTGTATATTTATTAAATTTTCTTAGTGTGTAGAAATAAAATATAGCATAACATTTATTTTTTAAAAAAAGCATATAACAGTTTAAAAATAACTAGTTTATTGTATATACATCTAATTTAGTATTATCCAATATTATTGATTTTCTAAAAGTCCTTAGAGGTCACTATATAATGAATAAATTTATATTGGACAATACTTCAAAAATAGGATCATGTCAATTAGGTAATCAAGATCATCATTAGTTTTCTTAAAATTTTTAGAGGTCACCAATGATAAATCATACATAAGTGTTGCTTAACAATTACATGGCAAAATTCTTGTATCGGAGGTAAACAATAAATTGTATTTATGTTAGGTGTTTCAATAACAATCAACATTGTCAATAATAACAAATGGAGATATCTTATAAACATTGTCCTCAAACACCTTGTCGACAAATTCTTTTAAGTATTATCCACATAAAGTTGGATGATTTTTCTCCTTGTTAAAAATAACTAACTTATTAAAAAAAGAACATGCAATGAAATCATATTAGCTTTGTTAACAATTAAAAAATATATAAGAGAAAACAACATACATAGAATCCATAGGGACCATATTCGTTGACGATACTTTGGTGGGAGTATCTCACGTATGAACATTTCATAGTTGAATGACTTTTATTTTGATCCTCCAAATTTCTTTTTCTATATGAATACTACTCACACTGTTGAAGTTCATTATAACATTTATCATTGCACAAAACAAGAGATCTGTATGGTAAAAAATGGAATTGCAAAAAGTAGAATGTGAGCCATTGCCTTGTATATATAGTTAAACATGAAAAACCCTATTTGTGAAATTTGAACAACACTTTTTTCACTTCAAAAAATTCAAATGAAAACAATCATGACCAAGGTTGTTACTAACCACCATTAATAGCGATAAAAGATAATAATTAACAATAAAAAATACTTAATCATGTAACTAACACGATAAAGACTTTTCAAATTTCAGAGTTCGGATAATGAAAATTTTAAAAACAGCACAAACTTTACATGAAAATAACATTGACATGTGATAAAGCCAACCTAAGTTCCTTATATCTAAACAAAAAACGAAATGAAAAACCTTCAAATCAAACTCAAACACACAGGAGAAAAATTAAATTTTAGATAACAAAAGGATTATGACATGCAAACCTAGAAAATGACACAATATAGCTATGATTGCATCTATTATGATTACATAATTTCAATAATCATGAAAAATGGTGAGACAACATGAGATATGTATTAAAAAGTCAACGATGTGAGTTGGTAAATTCCAGTAACGTATACAATTAGCTAATTAAGAGAAAGGAATAGAGTAAATATAAAATTAAACAATGAATAAACAAAAAAATATGAAATAATAGTCCATTGTTGAAAATAGAATTTGGGTTGGTCTATTCGAAAAATAATGCCTTACATAGTATTTTTAGAAATTGGACTTTATAATGTTAATAAATTTACTTGGTGAACTATTTCTCATAAAGATTTTGACTTATATGTTACGTTATTGGCAAAATATGCATTATTTGTAAATAAAGCATATTCTTGTCACTTTATCTATTGGTAAAAAATAATTAAATATTATTATTTTCAAAATTAAAATCATCTTAATAAAAATAACAATCTCAATATATATTAAAATTAAAAAATAGGCAAGTGGGACAATGTCCCCTATACAACTTAATAAATTTGTCCCTATTGATTGATAGAAAATATTAGTAACACCAGGCATCTCTTTGAGAAACTTGGTTAAATGGTCTTATGATGACACTTTTTGTCTAAAAAACATTAAATAAATAAACATTGTAGAAAAATAAGAAATACAAATTTATAAAACTTTTTTTGCAAGTGAGAAAATATCACATTCTCACTCAACGTGTCAACTTAAGCTAAAAATACTTCAATGAAATTAAAAGAATGTGTACTCCAAAGGTCATACAATTTTAATAAAAGAACCCAAGTTGCCAATGAAACTAAAACTTTTAAATTTACGAAGGAATAACTCCAAAACACAAAATGACATAACATATCTCAACCTCAATGTCACACCCATTAGAGCAAGGTAACCCAACTAAGCAACACTAAGGTCAATGTTATGATTCCTTGCTAGTTAAAAAGTATATTTTGATTCTTTACTTAAACCACTAGATTATTATCAATGAAATTTTGTTTTGTGGCAAGTCCTCCTTGATTTATCAATCATTATATGATTGTAGCGTGTTTTACATTTCAAGAATTTTCACTTTGATACTTCTTCACTTTTTGAATTGATTTTCCAAAGTAAATGATGTTGAATTTATGGTTCAAGTTGGGTTATATCACCTACAAGCCAAAGGACAGTTTTTATGTGGCTAAGCCTCCTTACACATAATGAAGACATGTAAAGTTTCCTTAGCCGAAACAAATATTCACCCCATAATGCGAAGGCAAATGGTATCTTGATTACAACACTAACCTATTGACTAGGCATGGAAATTAACCTTAATGATCCATTGATGTCAAGTGGAAAGGTTGACAATTATTAGGTAAAAGTTATTTTAGAGATAACAAGTTGATCTTCCCTAAGAGCTCACATCAATGAAAATGTTTAGCACCACAATGTTGGTTTATTGCCACTCAAGGTAGTAGTATGTTTTAAAGCATAAGATGTTTGCCTATTAAAGTGGTACATGAGTTAGGATTAAAATGTCATCAAATAGTTTAATCCAAATTTAGTGAGAATAGGCTTGGTAAAGGGACAAGTTAGAGGTAGATCTTACTCCCCTTGTCCCTACAAAAGGTAGGGTGAGTTTAAGTTTAAAAGAGGTAGGTTTAAACTTTTAACATCTAAGCTCGTCCCTACTAAGTTTTATTGGATTTGAAAAAACTTGTGGGAAACTTGCCACCTAATACTATTAAAATGGGTTTCAACCCACGAGTCAACTTGGTTGACCACAGGTTCAGGATAGGTAGTGTTAAAAAAATTAGCATTTTCAACACAACCCACTTTAATCTAGTCTGCATATACAAAACCTGTGTTGGGTAGGGTTGACCCATGGGTTGTCACATCTAGATTATGACTTTCACTTTAATCCAACTCACTTCACTTTGAAAAAATTAGAAACCAAATTCATTGTGTGCCTCTTTGTCTCTTCATGCACATATTCTTTTTTGAAACCCTACCCTAGGTTGTCACTCCGCATCTTAAGTTGCTACTCCACATTGTAGGTCACCACTATGTTACCTAGGTCGTTGTTCCACAACCTAGGTTACTTTGCAACTTGTGAGACCTACGTCTTCCCTGCCAATGGTATGCATTGTGTCGATCCTTGCAAGCTTCATTGTCGTTGCTCCACTATCGTCGCTGCAAGGGTTAAACTACATTACCCATCACACGTTGGAAATTAGTTTGGCTAGAAGCATCCAATAGGCGTAATCAACCCACAAAGTGGGTCGTGTTGAAGGTGGGTCAACCTGCATAACCCACAAACTCGTGGTAGGTTGAGTTGGGGTTGACCCACTTAATTGCCAACATGTGATGGGTTGAGTCGAGCTACGCACTTTGACAGTACCATCGTTGCCCCTTTTTTACAATTTTAATTTATTTATATCTTTTTAAACAACGCATGTATTAAGTTATTAATCATATTTTAATTCAAACAATATATGAAAGTAATAAACAAATAAGAAACATCAAAATAAAAAAAATATAAATTATTATATTTAAGTTAAATGTATAATTTTAAGCTTTGTTATTTAATTATTGTTATTATTTAACTATTAAAATAATTAATCTATGATATCAATAATTATAAAAATAAAATATTAACTTTTATATACTCACATATGTACACGCCTATGTTGTAAAAAAAAAATCCAGTAAGGTAGGGAATTATGTCCCTCAACCCAAATCAAATTTTAGGGCAGGAAGTTATGTCCTTAAATCTAAACCAAATTTCATATGCTAGGGAAAACCTAAACACGAATCCTATCAAAATGGGTTTTTTCCATCGTAATTGGGTTGAGGTTGGACAGATATCAACAAGTTAAAATTACTTACCATGCTTTGATGTGAACATTAAATCATTGAGATAATCTCACCCTAATACGAGATTATTAACATAATTACACCCATAGTGTGTAGTTACCATTCCCACGATAAACAATGGATAACCAAGTGTGAAACAAACAACAATGAAAGGTGTCTAAGTAGTAAATCCACCTGGAAATTAATATTTATCCTATTTTAACTCCCTTAAAGCCTTTAAAAGAAAATTTGAGATAAAGGGGTTGTCTACCTCAATAGGGATTAAGCAAAAGAAGTTCCTAAAATTTAGGAGAATGTCACTACAAGAAGAGCCATTTTTATGTAATGATAAGTATAAAGTACAAGTGCAGTGACATGTGCAATCAAGAGATCGTACTAAATCAATTGACTTTAATCTTATTCCTAAACCATCTCATTAGTTTGGTTAGGAACTTGTCATCTATTTTCATTTTTTAACTTTATGAAAATATAAAAAAAAAACTCTTCCTTTTTATATCTATATATCAAAGGGATGGAAGGGGTAAATGATGTGTTGCATTTTAGTCAACTATTAAGTATCATTTTAGATAAAAATTAGTCGCATGATTTCAAATTCGCACGAGCATGCAAAAATTCATACACTTGTGCGAGTTTAAAAAACGTGTCCATTTAGCTAGTCAAAATCCATACGTGCATGTCAATTTTTGTACTTCCATGCACAACCAAATGATAATTATTTCCTTTATTTTGCATTGTATTAAGAACCAAATTTAATATTGTTTTATCCATGGCTTTAAATAGGGATTTTCTACTATAGTTTAAGTTTCGAACTTAACACTTTGACGACTTTGAGATAAAACACGAATTATCTTCCTCCTCTCTTTGACCTTTGTTAGATATTTTTCTTTTACTTTTTTTAGCTTTCAAGACCATGGATAAATAGTTTTATTTATTTTGAGATTAAGGCATAGCTTTTGATAATTGTTCATGTTAGTTTAATTTTAATTGGGATTTTTAAAAATTTTAATCTCGGGTTTTACAAAGTTTAAGTTTGACCTAACTCTTAATCGTAAGGTACAAGTCTGGTCTATATATATTTTGTAGTAGGTTTTTAAGTCTGACCTAGTATATTTAAAATCTTGCCTCACATAGAAAGCTTGTCTAAAATATTGTTTCATAATAAAACCCATAAATAGGCCAACAAACTTGTGAACTTAAACAAGTTAACGAGTTTATCAACACAAACACATCATAAAATTTGCTAGTATATATAGAATTAGACTGACCTACTAGGTGTAACATGTTAGAGGCATGACCATAACTTAGTTATAAATTTTTTTAAATGTGAAATTTTTATTGTAAAACATAAAAGCATCACATGACGTGGAAAATTCTCTTAACGTAAACAAATTATTACACATGAATAAATTTTAAAATACATCACATGTTTAATACTATTTATTTACCACTTGAAAGTGTTGTTCAAAACATAATAGAAACTTGCCACATTCTTTTTGCATCTGACTCCAAGCTCCATTTGCAAGCTCATTCGTCTTTTTCATGAAAAAAAAAAACTTAAAGTGACAAGACATGATATATTAGTAAGTGCTTTAAGGATGCTAGCTAACATTGCTTTTGGTCACCTCTTATTGAGTTTACGTTACATCTTTCATGTCCAATACTTGATTTATACCTCTAAATCTTTAATAATTTTCATATGTTTTTTTCTTATTCTCATCACCATTATACTAGTTTACTTTCATTATTAGTTTAAGAATTGATTCACTAATAATACTTATCTACCACAACTATATTTAATTAACATCAATATTTCTCACGTAAACTTTATTTTTTTTTCGTTGATACTCGTAGTTATCTCCTAAAATTAAGTCTAAGATTACTATTATACTAGGATATCTTAAACATTCAATTTATCTTACATTGTTCTAATCCTCTTACAAAATCCATATCCTATTATTACATTACGTTAAAAACATCATTTCAATTACACTTGTCCTAAACAAGACCCATATAGAATTATTCTAAATATAATATATCTTATACTCATAAGGTAACACAATATATTTTTAATTAATATATAACATATTTCACACATGATTCATAGTATTGTACTTAAACATATTATTATTCATTTTAAAAAAAAATTATAATACGTAAATTTAAGTTATCATATTTATAATTTTTTTATAAGTAATTCTTAAACATGGACTTAAAAGTCTTAGTGAATATTTGAATTAGAGTTTGAAATTTTAAGTTTGGATTAAACTCAAATTTGCAAACTAAGTTTGTAAAAACAATTTAAATATTACTTTTACAAAATTCAGTTTTTAAATACATTTTTATTATACAAAAGTATTTTTAAGAATAATTAAATGTCACGAAACTAAATTTACTATTCAAAAATACTTTCAGTGTCAAAGATATATTTTCAACAATAAAACAAAAATGCCTTTGTTTATTATAAATAATGAATCTGTGTATTTTGTTAGCTAATAAAACACGCACAACCTTCTAAACACACACACATTCTTGTATATTACTTAGTTCTTACCATGTTTACTATTTTATTTTTATGTACAAACTCTTAAAATAACACACACACATTCAAAGAAAGGTATTAGAATGAGTTAAGAGTGGACGGTAATAGGAAGTACTGGTGCTCTGACACCTTTCACTCTGCAGAAGCAACCTACTGAAGAGAGGGTCAAATCATGAAAAGCAATCTAATAAATTGTTCACGTCTGATCCAGCAGAATAAGATGCATCTAATCAGTCTCAGTAACTGAAAAATAAAATATTTTCGTCTTTTCATCTCACTATCTCATTTTTTTTGTTTTTTTGAGTAAATTTAGATGAATTGTGTTTTATGACTCATTGAGTTAGGACAGGAACAAAAAATACTTCATTAAAATATTTATAAATTATTTATTAACAAAATTTCATATTAATACTGGAATTGCATACGTCTTGACACAGTGACACTGTCTCAGTTTCCCTCTCACATTTATATAGTGAGAATAACAAATAACAAGATCAACATCTTGTCTCTCTGGCATCGCTTTGTTCAAACTGAACCAATTTGACCTACAAATACTACACCTCTTATCCATAGGCCAGAGCTAGCGTCAGATACAGTGTTTTTTATACAATCTGATTTTATTATTATTTTTATTCATAATGGGATTTTATGGTTGTGGAGCAGGAGAAATTCCAAGCGTAAACTAAAAAGATACATTTTATGTGTTATTTTTAATTTTATATTATTTTTTAATTAAATTTAATTAAGTTTAAGTTTA
>JAMLFT010000946.1:0-16760 GCA_026544285.1 Pachyrhizus erosus | reverse complement strand
TAGTGACCGAATAACGGGGGCATGATAGGCCTAATAACAGATCGCTAGGATTGGCCTTGAAGATTACAAACCATTTAGACTCGCTTCCAAAGAAGGTGAAGTATTTGATGCATCACAATATGCATTCTTTGGTAAAGATGTTGCTAAGGAAGTTGCTAAGGAAGTTGAGTTTGGGGGGGGGTGTTAGAAGATGAAGATGACTATAAAGTTATGCCTGTTGTTGAGTTCAATAAGGAAGATTTCTTTCTCAATAAAGACGAGGTGGAGGATGTAAGATCGCTTTCTGATATTGATGATCTCACTACCACTTTTTTAAAGTTGAACAAGGTTGTCAATGGACCAAGAAGCGCAAGAGTTATTGGTGAACGGGGATCACAAGAAATTTCCTCTACTTCTGAATGGTCACAAAGGGATGACATTCCCTACTGGTTTGATCAACATGCTTATGAGCCACTGGTCGATGTGAGATCTTCAACTCCTCCCTTCACGTCGATGAGTAGACATATCGAGCGTGAAGTTTACAATAATGGATATTTATGGGTGGTTCGATAGTGACCGAATAACGGGGGCATGATAGGCCTAATAACAGATCGCTAGGATTGGCCTTGAAGATTACAAACCATTTAAACTTCTTCCGAAGAAGGTGAAGTATTTGATGCATCATCGTATGCATTCTTTGGTAAAGATATTGCTAAGGAAGTTGAGTTGGGGGTTAGAAGATGAAGATGACTATAAAGCTATGCCTGCTACTGAGTTCAATAAGGAAAATTTCTTTTTCAATAAAGACGAGGCGGATGATATAAAATCTCTTTCTGATATTGATTATCTCAATTCACTTTTTTAATGTTGAACAAGGTTGTCAGTGGACCAAGAAGTCCAGGAGTTATTGGTGAATGGTGATCACGAGAAATTTCCTTTGCTTCTGAATGGTCACAAAGAGATGGCATTCCCTATTGGTTTGATCAACATGCTTATTATGACAGTGAAGGGCAAGGCTCTCAAGATGGCAAAAGATGGTCATCACATCCCCAGTCTTATCTAACTCAGCTACATGACTCAAGGCCCTTGTACAGAACATCTTCATATCTTGAGCAACAATGACAGCTGCAACACCAACTCCAACATTGCTCTAGTGAACCTGTTCCTAACTGGTTTGATCAGCCATTTTATGATAGTAAAACCACTTAGGATGGAAAGATGGTCATCACAGCCACATTTGTCCATTGCCCACTTACAAGAATCAAGGCCCTTGTCTAGAGCATGGTCTTATCCTGACAAGCAACAGGAGCTTACTCGTTTTTCTAGGGAACCAATTTTGGTACCAAAATCTTCATTTACTTCCTATCCTCCCCCTGGTGATAGGTCCTGACAGTCTTCTCCAAATCACAGTTCAGGTCATTTGAACATTCCTTATCATGCTGGTGGAGCTCATGTCTCTTCACCGTCACAAAATCATTCTCATTTGTTCAATTCTGCACTACAGTTGAGTGGATCAAAACATGAGTCACATTTTAATGGAAATGTGCGCCAATTTGCAACTGGCTCCCCTCTATATTATCGAATGCAGAATCCCTAGGTCAACCAGTCAGGGTTTTATTCTGGAGATCATTCAAACCTCCTTAGTAATATGTTGCAGCAACAATTACACCATCATAGTGGATCATTATCACCTCATTTATTGACCCAATTGCAGCAACAGTAGCATAGACTGCACCGTCCTGTTAAGCAATCAGGAGGGTACATGTCAGGTTTTCAATCCCATTTATTTAATCCTCAGCTTTCTTCTGGATCATCCATAGTTAGCAAATATGAACATATGATTGGTCTTGCTGATGTTAGAGAATAGAGACCAAAATCAACTCATAAGAATAAACAGAGTCATCTTTTCTCTCAACAGGGCTTTGATACCATCTTAGAAATGTGAATTATGAGCTTAACACAACTCCAAAAGCTAGCTCATAGGGTGAAGATTACCCCTCACTTATATACACTTTTTGTCATATCACTAGTTGATGTGAAATCTTCAACACTGACATTGGCTTTTGTGTCTCCTGTCAGTCTTTCATCAAGTGTGTCAAAACAATAATTGTTGCTTCATTTCTGTATAAATATTTGCAAATGGCTATATCATATTTTTGTTATGTTGCAGTTGAAGAAAAGAATTCGTTGGATGGTACAACAGGCAAAGAAGTGAATTTGGACCACTTTATAAAACCTCCTGCAAATCTAGTTGTTCTTGAAGGTGACTGCTTGGATGCTGGTGGCGATGGAGGGGAATTGGAGTCTTTTCTGGTATCTAAATTGCTTGCAGCTGTTTGCATAGTGATGTTTGTATAGTTTTATTCACTAATGATATGATGATTTATTGCAGTTGTCCACCACAGATCTGTACCAGGACTTCATTTTATTGGACACATCTGATGCTGTTGCAGTTGATGAGTTTTTGAAGGGCAGCAAAGCTGCCACAACTAAAAATAATGCTAATAAAGGAACCTCAATTCGTAAAAGCTTTCTTTCTCCAGTACGTACTGGTGGAAGTGCTTGTAGATTATCAGCTGCCAAGAGTCATTGTGCAAATTCCAACTGCTCTCCTGAACTTAATTGTGGTTTTGATGATGAAAATGTTAGGCCCAGTTCTCCTCTTGCTGCTGGTCTTGATGACTGCAATTATGGAGTTGATATGGAACATGGATGTGATGCATCTAGGGATTCAGACAATTCAGATGATGATAATGATGATCCATGGAAACTTTTGAATCCTCATGAACCAGGCAACTTGAGGGTGAAGCCATTCCGAAAAGGTCTCCCCAACCCTCCAAAATTCTTCATCAACAACTTGCTTTACTTTAATTTGTAATTTATCTGCTTTTATCTTTTTGTTTTACCTGCAGGGAAAGCTTTAAAAAAGAGTAGCATCAATTTGAGACAACCAGTTCCTATGAGCACTTTGTTTCCACTTGCAAAATTGCATGGTCCTGTCAGTCCAGAGCTCATGGAAATGTGGGAGATGCAACACCATGTCCAAAAACAAAAAAGGGATTCTCAAGCTCCATTATATGAGAAGGTACTTTTTCATGGTTTTGCTATTTACAAATATTTGAATTTTGATTATATATAATATATGACATGTAAATTGCAGCTGAGGCAATCTCTTGTTAATGAGGGGAATGAAACTGGTGGAACATTTTTTAACACTGAAGCTGACAATGATGACAGCGAATATTATGATAGTGGAAATCCTGATTTTGATATGCCAGACAATGCTTACATGGAAGAAGATCCTCCTTTCAGTAATGAGGTTAGGAGGAGACCCGTTATATGACTATTTATGTGTATTCTAAAAGACATTTGAAACTTATATCTACTTGAATTAACAGCATGAATTTAATGTCGCACATGTCAACACTGATGATGAAGCTGTAGATCTTTCCCAGGCTAGTTTGGAAGATCTTTGCCGCTCTCACCTGGTAAGAGTGCCATTGTCTTTGACTTTTTGGGTAAAAAAGTAGTTATCAATTATTTTTAAAATTCTGTTAAAAAGACTTCTGTCAACCTCCCTGCCCCAGTTCATAATTTATTTTACTAAACCCGAGAGAAATTAAGTCCTGTAATGCATATGCTTATGGTTGTTTGGAGAGGAGACACCATTCACTTCTACTTGGTCCAGACATTCAAATGGCGTATATGCTCAGCCGTTTGTTTCTATACATTAGTTTGAAGGAACTCAAAGAGTTCCAGAGTTGTAGCCCTGTAGGATAAATTCTGCCCCTTGCACTAGTACATCTTTTACTAAAATGATTACCATTTTTCCTCATTTAGAATGCTCTCCTAGCAAGCATTGCTGAAACTGAGAATCAAACTGAAATGGCTGCTAGGGTTTCAACGTGGAAACAAAGAATTGAGCATAACTTGGAAGAACAGGTGCATTCATCTTTTTGCTGTCCTTCCTCCTTTTAGTTCTTTAAATTTAATTGACTGTTTTGGCATGATAGGAATCACATCCACCATTTGATATCCAAGACTGTGGTGAGAGAATTCTTGACAAGTTCTCCCTGCTCTCCCTTGATGCTAGCAGTAGCAGTGTATCCTTTTCTGATTTGGTGAAGGGTCAAGAAAAGTATGATGTGGCCCGAAGTTTTTCTTCCCTTCTTCAACTGGTAATTTCTTTGTTAGCATTATCCAGTGCACTTCTTGAACTTTTACTTCATGTTATGATGTTTGACTTTGAAAAGTCCAATTAATTGGGTTATCCATGGATCATTATTTCAATATATCATGTGTGAGTTCTACAATTTTCCAGGTAAACAATGGAGATGTAGCTCTAGAAAGAAATGGAGTTGATGCATCTGTCTGCTACACATCTGTTAATCCCTTTCATGTTAGGCTCCTTAAACATGGTAAGGAACGGGAGGGTGCACAACTTCGTTTGCCCAAAAAGAGGGGAAAGTCTCCAACAAGAAAACCCTCTAAAAAAGGTGACAAGAACAAAACCGAAAGAGAAAAGTCTCCCTCTAATTCTAGTAAATATGGATCCACCGGGGTGTCACCACCAACAAATTGTAAGTTTTCTTTAAAGCTTGGAAAGGTGAGTGCTAGAAAGTTATCCCCCGAAACCAAAAGAAGGCGTAGATCTCAGTATGTTGAACCAGTTAACTTGCATTCGGCGGGGTGACAGTGACAATAGCAGTTTATGCTACTCTGCCCCCTGAATGATTCAAGACATTTGCTAGATGTCTTAGGCTTAGTTAAGTTATGAATTCATTACAGTTCTAGTTATCACTAAATACTAACATCTATCGGTTTTACCCTGTATCATTATTGCTGTTGATGGCATTAACATATTGATGTAATGATATCCCCATGTAACACCATGAATTCTTTGTCAATGTAATAACATTTTGTCCATGCCCAATATGCTGATGTTAGTTAGCTTTACTTATCAATCCCTACATAATGTCATCTGGTGATTGCTAGCTAACTCTGGATTCGTGCTCATAGGAGCAATATTCTCGTATTATTGGCATATAACACGCTTCATTAAAAATCTAACGTTATATATAAAATCTTGTTGGATTAAATTTACAAATAAATTTAGATCTAATCTTATCTGTGACAAATGATATTCTGGGAGTACTTCTGAATTTCTCGTGCGAGGGACGGAGACAAGCATCTGAATTATATAAAATGTTATGGTTTATCAAATAAAATAAGTGCGGATGAGAATTGAAAAGGAAGATGCGTTTGCATACGCATTTGCTGCACAGGGGAATTAAGTGTTGCAACTAAGCAACAAATTTTCTTTGGAAGAAAGCAATGGAACTTGGCAGTTGGTATGTGTAGCTCAGTAACAGTATAAAGAGGTTGTGGACTAAACCAATCAACAACTACTTTTACCTAATTCAAATATTCTGTCCATCACATTACTATGTTCGTGTAACAGTCTTGAACCCACCAAGTAACGGGACGGGGTCCAAGGGATCCACTATTACAAGACCGACTTTTCTATTATGCATAGGTTAAGAAACTAAAAAAATAGAAAGTTTCCTAACCAAAAAATGATTTTTGCATTTTAGATGCAATAAAATTCTTTCTTTTTTAAAGAAACTCATATTTTAATCTCTTGCCATGTGCATCAAATACATAAGATAGAAGAACTAATGTTCTAATGTTCTATTTGGTAGGTGAGAAATTTAGTGTTGGACGCGATGAAAATAAATTGATTTGTTTGACGAAGTTAATTTAGAATAGATTTGAATTTGAAATAAGTATGTGTCATTTATATTATTTTTCTTTGAGGTGTTGAGACTTCTCATGTAACTAAGTTTGACTACAGTTTGTAATAATTATTGTCTTTTTTATGGTTGTTGGTGAGAAAGTTGACCTACAAGTCTACTCATATGTAATCCTCATTTCTTTAATAAAGGTTGGTACTCCCTAAAACTTGTGTCCTCATTGTGGTTGAAATTGACATCATTGTTCTAAGTCTACCTTTCTTTTTCATCAACACTAAATTGTATAAAGTATTTTTTGCTTTATAACTACAATTAATTAATTATTCAAACGAGACAATTGATTACGGTATGCATATTAAATTCACTATCATTACAATTAATCGACTTTTCAAAATCATTAATTGTTGTTGTATTGATTTTTCTTACTTAACAAGTTAATCATTCTTTTGCATTTCAAAATTGATTAAAAGGATTTTAGTGGATCAAAATTGCACATATCCATATAATATAAAATTAATCAATTATTAATCCTAACTAATCAATTAAGTTATTTAAAATTCCTGTGACTTTCATTACAAGTGATTATTTGCTAAATACAATCGATGAAATGCACTCATTTAATGGATTATGAAATAATGTTTAATCTATTAAATTTACTCAAATGTGACATTCTACATCCTAATTATGCGAAAGGTATAAGAATATTCTTATAAGTTTATTAAATTGTCTCTTTTTTAATTTATTTTTATTTTATTTTTCTTAAACTAAATACTCCAACATTCTATTTTATTTTTATTATATTTTTTTTTAATTACCTCTCTTCTATTTTCATGAACTATGTGTCTTTCCTCAACCAAATAGAACATAAATAACATGATTTGATGGAGTTAGTTGGTTTGATAAACAAATTTATACATTATTTAGATTGATTAATAGCCATTGGTATAGATACAAAGGAGAGAAGGCATTATTAAAGGAAAGAAAATATTACTCATTTTAATCAAGGGGATTATTTCTCAAAAGAATAATTAATAGAATGGACATTATTTATTGAGACTTGTAAAAATGATGGAACACTACTTTTAATTTGGTCATATCAAAGAATGAAAGGAAATATATATTAAAGTCTTTCATTAAGGTTAAAACATGAAGCATTTCGGTGACAACTGTTTTATCTTCAACAATTTTTTAATGTTAGAAAATTAATGTTTCTTTTAAGGAGAAAATTAATACTTAAAAAATAAGATAGCAAACAATTCCAAAAATTATGACATGATTGTAAGATCATCGATGAAAAACGCTTTCCAGGTTATTAACATTTGCATTAGAAAGTGGATCATGTCATTTTAAACACAACTTTCAAGTGATTCCAAAAATAACATTTTTCTCTTCCGTGTTCCTGAAAACTCGAATCATGTCATTTTAACCATAACTTTCAATTCAAGTCTCCAAATTGAAACTCTAATATCCATATGGTTGGTCTTCGGCTAACATTGAATAGGATATTCCTCCAGTGATGAATTAGACCGGCATCAACATAACTAAGTTATCATTCAGAATGTGTCCTAATGCAAATCGTAACTGCTCTTGATATCACTGATAGATCCATTCAAATCACCTCACTAGTAGTATCTCCCCCATAATGAAGAATCCCACCCCCTACGATCATGGAGAAAAAGGACAAATAAAAAAATATCTCAATAATATATTTATTCTCTATTATTAATTAATTGTTTAAAAAACCTTTTATTAATTAAAATTTATTAAAAACTGCAGTATTAGCATTTCTCATTGAGTCACGGTTTTATTCCATAATACTAACATTATGTATCAATATTTAGATTCAAATTAATATAAATTAAATTAAAATTAAAATTAAAAATATAAAAATAAAAAAAAAAAACACCACATAACTCAGTCAGAAAAGAGTAAATTAAGAGGAGAAAAATTAAATCATCATTACTAAGAAATCAGCTATTCTTTAAAATTGCTTTCACGTCTATGTACAAGCATTACAAATACCGACCAATTTTCGCGTTCTATTTTACTATTTTGGGAACGCGGAAATAAACAACAAATAAAGAAAAGAAAATATAAATGAATAAGTACATCTATTTATGTTCAACACAAAACATTCTACGCCACTGTCGCGCCACCTAACTCACGCGCCGCTCACCGCCACCATTAAAATCCAGACACATATCTCTATTCCACGACAAAAAATAATCCATACAAGATCCCCGCCACACGCCAAATAGGTTTTCGTTTCCAAGCGCCACGTCAGCGCCCGAGTCACCGACTCACTGAGTTTCCTGTCGCTCACCTCGCTCCGCGCCACACTCGGCGGCTGAGCTACAAGCGCCACCGCACGACGACGGAGAAACGTTCCCCTTACGTTCCCTGCCGAGTATTCTCGTAAACGACAACATGCGACTCATCGGAGAGCGAAACGACACCTGAGTCGAGGGCGAGTCGCAACCCGACTCGTCCCGAAAAATCTCGTCCCTCGGAGGAACCTCAATTGTGACACCAACCAACGAAGGCTTACTCGACCCAACCGAAGAGGAAGAGGAAGACGAAGAGCCGGTTCGGTTCTCATCTTCACCCGAAACGGGCTCCAGTTCGAGAACGGTTATAACCACCGCTTCCGGTTCAGGCGCGCGCTCAACCGGGGCGCGACACAAAGGACACGTGGCGTGCGAGTGGAACCACATGTCAATGCATTCGGTGTGGAAGCTGTGGTTACATTTGGGCAATACCCGACCCGTTTCTCCCGGTTCGAACTCCGACAAGCAAACTGCGCATTCCGGCGCGTTTTCCGGGTCGGTTTTCGGGTCATACGTGAACACAGGGAGCGTTGCGAGGACGGCGGAGTCGAGGCCGCGCGACACGGCGGCGGGGTTGACGGCGTCACTGTGGAAGACGAGCTGAGTGCGGCGGCGCTCGCGGTGGCGTCGGAGCTGGCGGCGGCGCGCGCGTCGGAGGTACCAGCGCGCGTAAATGTGAAGACAGAGCATCAAAACGACGATGAAGAAGAGAAGAATGATCGCCGAAAGCATGATTTTGCCGCTGAGACTGTAACCCTTTCCATCAAAATCTTCAGGGGTTGGATTGTTCTCTTTGAATTTGCCTATGGCTACATCGTGGTGGCTCTCCACTTGAGCCATGACTGAGAGTGAGTTAGAGAAAGAAAAGATGAGAAGTAAATGAATAATAAAAATAATAAACGAAAAGGGTTTTGGTTAGGTTAGGTTTATAGAAAAGAAAGTGAGAAAGAGTGAGGAAGGTTCTGAAGGGTTTCTTGGAGTTTGACGGATGAGGTAATGCTATGTTACGTTGAATGCTTTATATGCAACCGTTGCTGTCAAAATTCGCAATTGGATTAGTCGCCACTGTTGACGCGGTTTCTCATTTTCAATTATTGCCTTTAGTCTTAAATAATATGTTGATTCTGAAAATTAAAAATAAAAACTTTGCTTTATTTTTAATAATTTATTAATTCATCGTATCATTAAAAAATTAACTGTGTATTTTTTAAAAAAATTTATTAATTAATTTAATATTAATAATTTATTTTAAATAAATAAAAATTTAAAATATAATTTACTAAAAAAAATTACATAAATTTCTTAAAAATATAACAATTTAAAATTATTATTATATTATGGATTAACGTTGGTATTTAAAATAAAATATATATCTTATTTTATAAGAAAAAAAAGTTATTGATGGATAGAGTTTACGTGGAGTTGTTTGTAATTTTACATTTTTCATACTGGGGGATGTCGATGTAAAAGGTTGCGGAAATTGGGTTGCACCTTCGTCCGGAGACCCACGCTTTACTATTTTGCCACGAGGGTGTTATTTTTCAAATATATTATTTTCTCTTTCTGTACTTTACAGTGATTATTTATTGTAAGATTCTTCTGTTTATTGTTAGAGTTATAATTAAATCCATAATTTTGTCATGTTTAGCAGAATGATTGGTTGAATTATTAGCATCTCTACGCATTCTTTTAATAAAAGAGTGAAAAAAAAAATATATTCATTTCGCGTATCTGTCCTCTAATTTAAATATTTGTGTAAAATTAAGATTTCATACAATTGCGTCAAGTTTTGAGTGCCAAACTATATACAAATAAGCTCACTGGGTTTGTTAATATTTAAATTATTTATTATAGTATGACTTTGAATTACAAAACACTCTTTTAAATAATTATCTTAGTTGAAATTTATAAAAAATTATAAACTTTGGTGATGTTATTTTTATTCAATGAATATCTCTTCTAATTTTATATATATTTTTTAATATATTCTAATAATAATAATAGAGTGTATCCTTTATATTTTTCTTTTAAATTATTTTTTGTCTCATAATAAATATTATATAAATTTTTTGAAGTATTATTTTACCTTTGATTAAAATATAAATTTTGATCATTTATTTTGTTATAATTTCACTTTTTAATTAAAAATTGAGATATTTAGTCCTTAAATTTTTAAAATCAGAATTTTGATTCAATAATTAATTTTGTTATAGTTAAAAAAAAAATTTGATCATTAGATGCTAAAGGAACTATAATATTAAATTTTTTAGTTATTAATTTGATTAATAGAATATTTAATTTAATAAAAATTTAATTAAAAATTATTAATTATTTAAAAAATATTTTTAAATCATCTTAAAGTTTAGTTAAAAAATTCAATGTTATAATGTCACAATAATGATTTAATCATTAACATTTTTCTATTGATAGTTAACACTTTAAAAATTGATAATTGAACTAAAATTTTTAATTTTAAAAAATAAAAAATTAAGTATCTTTAATTTTTCATAAGTAACCAAACTTATTAATAAAATAAAATTAATGAATTAAAATTGTATTTTAGTCTTTTTTTAATATAATTTAAATTACTTTTTCTATTAACATCCTTAATAAGTATCATTTTAATTTTTAATATAATATTAATAATAAGGTTAACCGAAACTTGTATGAAATGAGTCAGCTTGTGTAGTAAAGGCATTGGTCAACGTGCTTACTTACTTAACCGAAACCAATCCCTGTCCCGTGTAATAAAGGCCGTACATTTTGTCTACACATCGTTTACTTTATTGCAAAGAAACGCGCAATTTTATTTTATTTTTCTTTTAAAGTAATGAAATGGCAGGAGCAAACGCATTCAGACCTTTGGATGGCTTTATATGTGCGATCAATTTTGTGCCTATATATGTCATTTTAATTTTAATAGCAAATTCCGTGTAATTTATGCATACTTTCGTGAATCAAATGTATATAACTCCATTTATAAATTCACTAAAAAAAGCTTCATTTGTAATTCTTAAACATTACATAAATAAGTGACCTAAATTACTTTCTCTACAAGGAGAAAATATACTTTAAAAGATAAAGTGCTCAAAAATCATGATAAAATTAAATTAACATTTAACAAAATCTAAAATTAATAATATATATTGATTGTTGATTTTTTAATAAATTATTGTTATTGTATTTTATTCTCTAATGTATATTTTTTTTTTACTTTAGAGAAGTCAAATCTTAAATATTTAATGTTTATGAGATTGAATAGATAGATATATTTATAAAAATACTTTAATGTTCTAGTTTAGAGGTAAAAAAAATAGAAAAAAATATATAATATAATGTAAGTGAATTATTAACTTAATATGAGAATGCAATCTTACAACGTAAATCTAAGATAACAAGATCTCTTTAGAACTTTATGGTATGAATGACATGAGTAAGAAGACTTGAATCTTCTACTTTAAAGTGAATAAAGTACTTTGAAATCCTGCATATCTGACATCAGTTAGTCTAAGATGGCTTTCTTAGCCTAACAAAAGAATGAATATACAATGTCACTTTGAGTTGAGCTTAATTAGCTTGAATCTAGCCATACAATCCTAATACAAAAGCCTCCTAGCTTGGTCCATTACCAAAGGTTTGTCAAACATCAAAGCATATGAGCCTTGGAGAAAGGGTCTATTATTACCACAATATGACCTTTTAATCGTTCAAGCATATTCATAGTTGCAACTCAAATACTTTTTAGGTGTAAACATAAATTTGGTCTCTAAAAAATAGGATTTTTTTGTCTTTCTAAAAAAATGATTTTAATCCTTTAAAGATTTTATTTTATTTTTTTTTTAGTCTCTACTATTAAGTAATTTTTTAGTTTTAATTTTTGTTGTTTGTTAAATGATGATGTAGCAACGACATTAGCATCATCAAAGAAACTAGCAAGACAATTATGTATAATTTTCTATCTAACTATATTTTTAAATTTCTTATTAATTAATTTGATATCATTAATTATTTTGAACAAATAAGAATTTTAAAAAATAGTTTATTGAAGAAAAAAATTTACATATGATTGTTCTATTAAATTTTGTAATAAGTCACTAAATTGTCAAAGTCATTTTTGTAACATCATTTAATATTGTTACCTAACAACATGAACTAAAAAAATACTTTAAAGGACCAAAATCAATTTTTCAAATAACCAAAATAAAATATATCTTATTTTTCAAAAACCAAATTCTTATTTAAACCAAATGACCATCTAATAATGTTTTTTAGTTATATGATGAGTATATTTGGGATTACAATTCAAATGCATTTATGATTTGTTATCTGAGTTATCCTTTCTATAGTTGCAATCTAATATGTCCCTACATTGATCCTTTATATTATACAAATGTTAAGTACACCATATAATGAAATATGGTGTAATCTTAGTGTTTCTTCCTCATACATAGACTTTTATGAGATTTTTATATTGGATTTCAATATCTTTGAATGAAACATTGATCTCACTTTGTACATAATCTTTTGAAAAGAATACATTGTGATTTTAAAAGAGTATTTGTTGAGCGTATTTTTCTCATGACATGAATTACATCCTAAGAAGTTATGTTCTTTTATAAGTATACAAAGTCAATTAGATAAAGTAAGGTTTAAAGCATAAAGAACATAAAGATAATCGAGAATATATTTTCAATTTATTGAAAAGATGTCTTATGGAGTTCATAATGTGTGAAATCGAGAACATGTTTTCGAGCAAAGAAAGGGCGTTTATTGATGTGGGTTTGAGAGCAATTTTGAGCAAAATTTGCTAATCTAATAGAGAAAATGTGGCAGTTATGAGTGCGATTACGATTATGATGAATTTGAATGACAAAAAACAAGTGTCAAGATCTCAATTCAGTAATTACTTCATAAGAGACATATGTTCTTAGACAATTTACTATTTTTTTTTATTTTTACATCTCTATAAATAGAAGAAATCTTGTATTTTTTGCTCGATTTTTCAACATTGTGCACTTTCTGTATATTGACTATGTCATACTCATGGTAATTCTATTTTATGAAAAGATATATGTTTTAACCCAATCCTTTTTTTTTAGTTAGTTCAGATATAATTTCTTGCCTTATTCTTTCTACAACTCCTTTGTTTTTAATACTTATAATTCATTTACATTTCAAATTTGAGTTTAGACACTACCCAGGTGCCAAGTTACTAGGATCTTTTGCTAACATAAAAGGTGTGACATCGAGTACAAAGGGAGACACTAATTGGCATCTAACTTTGTGAAACTTTTTAAATATTTAATGTACAACATTCTATATGTCATACCAACTTTGGATGTTGGTAGTGACTTATTTAAGAGCTATAATTAAACTTTTGACTAGTTAGACCCATTTTTAATTGCTATTTAAACTACTTGTAAGGCTCATTGAAAGTATCCCTTTGTACTAGAAAGTTCTAAATTTGAATAGATTCATCTTCAAACATGAGACTTGTCTAAAACTTTCTAATAAAATGGCCTCAAGCTTAGTTTGGTTTCCCTTTACTTTCATAAACAATAAAACATCATTAGCAAACAAAAGATGGGATTTTTTTAGAACATTCTTAGAAACCCTTATTAGTTTTCGATTACCATTATGCATAACATCCCTAATGGCTAAAGATAACTTTTCCATGCAAGTCATAAACAAATAAGGTGAAAATAGATCACCTTGGAGTAAACCCCTAGTAGGAAAAAAAAAAGGTTAACCTATTGTCATTCTAAAGGATTGAAAGAGGCAAAGTAGACATTAGTGCATAGTCAATCTAATCATTCTTTTTTTTGGAGTTTCCAATAGAATGTAGGATGTCATGAAGAATTATTGTGGTTTGTAGTTCCCTTTCTTGAAAAAAAAAAAAGTTGTTTTGGTAATGCCCAATAATGTCATTGAGCAGAGGTCGCTACTATTTTACAAGGACCCTTGTAATGATCTTGTTTAAGGTGTTGCAAAGGCTTATAGGATAGAAATCTTTGAGAGTCGACAATGGATCCACTTAGGACTTAAAGCAATAAAAGTTCTTGCTATTGTTAGATCAAAATGGTCCACCTTAAAATGTTACTTTATGAAGCCTAGATGTCATCATCATTAAGATGCCAAAATTGTTTGAAGAATATCACTTGGAAACCATCAAGATTGGGAGCTTTGCATGTTTTCATTTTGTGCAAAGCTCGTGCTACCTCCTTCTTCGTAACAGGCTTGGTAAGACTAATAGCACCTTCATGAGTAATATGTGACATACACTAGATAGGGAAGGAAAATTCAAATTGATGATTAGGTGAATAGAAAAGTGTTTGAAATACTTTTGAGCTTCTACTTGTGTAACAGTATGAATCTGATTTCTCTTCCGTTTTAAGATCGTCTACGCATGGAAGAAGGAAATATTTTTGTCTCCAAGTTTGATTTTGGAACCAAAAGATCTTTTCCTAGAATAAAATTTGGTTATACTCTTGCTACAACTTCCTTTGGATGTCTCTAAAAGCAAATGAGTTGACTTATTCTAACTTTTTTTTGAATCCCATGAATCTTGTTTTCTTCTTTACGATAATATTACCAAAATTATTATGATTGAAATTAATAGAATTGTCACGCGTATATTTTAATGATGGGTTAAAAATATACTTTTAACACTTAAGGATTTATAATTAAATCTTTAAACTTATACATGATACGTTTTAATTAATTGTAATATCTATTTCTTGTGGTTAACGAAATATAAAAGAATTATTGATTTAATATTAGGTGTTTCTATCATTTTGATTGCTTTTTAATAAAGAAAAATAAAATAAAATAATATGTGCAGTGAATAAAAAAGATATTTTTTATTCTTTTAAATTTGGTGAATCTTTTTATTTGTTTTTTTATGTTATAGTTTGTAATATAATCTTCACCAATGTTTTTCCTTCTCTATGTAATCCTAGTATTAGTCTTTTATTTGTTTTGTTCCTCAAGTATTATCTTTTTATTTTTATCTTACTAAATATTGTAAATTTTTCATGTAATTTTCTATTCTTTTATAACTATGCACACATTTAATAAATTGATAAAACAATGAATGTTTGTAAAAAAAAAAAAAATTATAAGAGAGAAACGACTTTGGAAATATTAGATTACAATTTTTTTAAACAAAAATAAAAAAAAGTTAAAAATATATTTAATCTTAAGAGAGAAAACAAAAGCTTTTTTCATCATTATGCATATATGTAATAATTCACTTGTTAAAAATCTATTGAACAAAGCATACTTAAATCCTAAAGATTATAGTGCATTAAAGATCATAACAATGTCCACTGTTACATCATCACACACTCAATAGGATCAGATTCGCACTCTGCTACGTTTTCAATAGTGAGAGGGAAACACATTTTTTTATCAAATACAATTAATGAGTCCTATAACTTATGAACATAGGTCCCTACCTTTCTCTCTTTGACATGGTCATATCATATTATTCAACATGTAAGTATCTGAATTCTCATAATTAATTTCAACTTGCTAATTGATTAAATGAGTAATTAATGTTAATAACAGTTTTGTTCCTTAGACTTCAATTTTTGTTTTGAAACATCAAAACTATTAAAATGAGTTGAAATTAAAGTTTCTAGTGCATAGATGATTTACATTATCAACTATTTGTCAAAGTATATGGAAAAATTTTAATGGGTTGATGTATGCCCTAAGGTGTTCCTGCTGGTTAGGTTATCTTAATCACACATGCATATGTGTAAAGTGCTGGTAAAAGTGGAAAACATTGATAAGTGATCATAGTATTTGGACAGTTTAAATTATTTGTTTTTTCTCACTCTACACACAACTCATCCAACAAACTTCAACAAACTAAATGAATGGTCATTTCACAATGAACTATCATTAATCACGGATTCAATAAGTTTGGAAGTTATGATTGGAAGTATCACCATTTTATCCAACGACAATCATTCAAGTCTTTTTTAAAGTAGACTGAACATATAATGAAATATATATTGTACTTTTAAAAGTGCTGTGGCAACACTAAACTATAAGGATAACATGTTAGCAATGCTTATAAAACAAAAAGAAAAATAATATTTAAATGAAGTCAATTAGTTTAGATGATCTGAAATTTATAGACTTGCATTATTTAATAAAAGCTTTCGATCTAGATATCTAATATTTGGATCGATAAAGATTTATGTCCAAAAGTTATTAAGCAAAATAAGTTTAAAAATGTTTGGAGTAAAGTAATACCAATGAATCCATTTATTTTAGGACTAAGAGTCTCTCTATTTTTAAGCTTATCTTCTTCTTAAAAAGAAATTTTGTGCTAAACATTTTTCATAAATAACTTTTAAATAAAGAAGTAATTTATTTTCATAATAAAAACTTGAAAAATGTTTTTAATTAAGTCACTAAGAGTTTTCCACAATTTATAGAGTTTATTTGTTCGGTCTCTTCTTTGAATCTCAATTCATCTTAAAATACTATTTTTTAAAATTTTCACCGACTTTTTAATTTGAGTACTTCAACAGCCTTTTCATTTTTAAATTATTTATCTTAAATAATTATTAATTTTTAATTATTTTTTAATTTTTAATATAAATTTTACTAACTTATATCTACTTATTTTTCATCAGGAATAAGTGAATAAGTAAAATTTTAGATGTATTTTAAAAATTTTATAGTT
>JAMLFT010000945.1:0-28426 GCA_026544285.1 Pachyrhizus erosus | reverse complement strand
CGAAAATGAAAATTTGTTTTTGAAGGGAACAATTAGCACCCCCGTTTTGTTGTGCACAACAGCCCCCCCCGCCCCCCCCCCCCCCAAAAAAAAAAAAAAAACGTTACTGACTAGGATATTTTGGCAGCTTGAAGATATGGGATTTCATCGAGATATTGTGTTGGAGGTGTTCTTTGCATGCAATAAAAACGAGGATCTAGCAGCCAACTATCTATTGGATCACCAGAATGAATTTGAGGACTAGTCAAAATTCAAATTCATCTTCTCCAACTTAGGTTTTCTGCACTGGTCCTTTTGTCATTTGTATTCTGCATTCTTTCGAGAAGTGCCAATGTTAATATTCTATATCTTTTTATTGCCCTTTGGAACCATAGCATGGTGCATCGTTTAATGCCATTGACTAGAAAACAGAAACGTGTTGAGGAAAAAGGCCACGTGTTCCTTTATTTTTTTCCAGCCTACATTTACAGTTTTATTTTTCATTTATTTGACCGTCTATTATTTATTTATATAATGAGAAGGTAGAAACTTCATGAACTTCGAGGCAAATGGTCAAGTCATTTTGGGTGGCGAATTCGGTGCACAAAACACGATATTTGTGTACCATACACGAGATGGGAGGGGGGTTGTGGGGAAAGGGGGTCTTGTATAAGTACACCTGTTTTTTGGGTTGGGTATATTAAACACCACATGCCATTTTAATCTATAGAAAGGTACAATTTTTTAACGGTCCGTGTTTTGATCTATCAATGGTCCATGCATTAAGATCCGTTGATTTGTTAATAAAAATAATTTGCGGTTGTGATTGTGTTAGGCAATATTTCAACATGTTATTGGGTTTCAAATTTATAAAATTGCATGTTGGTCTTAAATGGGACAAATAGCAGAATTATCCTTGCTCCATCACTCCTCTCTCTGAACTGGGATGGGTTTAAAGTTGGGTTCTCTAGGTTGAAGTGCATGTTGATTGTCTCAATTTTTTTTTTGCTGTCCAATGCTCCTATACAAATCGTGCTTCCTTGTCAACCTGTTTAAATCCTCCATTATCATCTCCAAGTCCATAGCCAATGTGTCATATATTGCAGATGATTGTGTTTAGACGAGTATTTGTAAATTAATTTTGAATGAAATTGATTTTATAAAATTAATTTTGAAGTGAGTTATGCTTTTAGATGTTTTTATCTTAAAAGCAATTTTTGTTAATAGAACTGGTTGCATGTTTGGAATTGCATTAATATACTTATTTAAAGTATCATAAAAAATGATTTATTAATTAAAATGTAAGAAATAAAAAAATTATAAACAAAATTAATTATTGGATTAAAATTATAAATTTTTTAAAACAAAAATATTAAATGTTTCTAGAATATAAAAATTAAAATTGTAAATTGAACAACTCAAATTATATTTAAACCGATTTTTTAAATAAAACACAAGCTACTTTTTATTACTTTTAGTCAGTAGTATTTTTAGTGGTTGTCTAAGGATCTGAAACAAAACAGTTTATTAGTGTAAATTTTTTTAACCCAACACAAGCTACTTTTTATCACTTGTAATCACTATTTCTAGTCAAACTGGTGGTTTGAGGCAAAATTAATTTTAGCTAACGAATACCCAAACATCCATATTTTTACAAAATCAAGTTTAAATAGAATCAAAATCAATTTTCATTGTTTTTACTGTGAAATCAAACATTGATATTCACACAATATGTCTTGTGTTGCCTCCCTCATTTTTTGTTGTTTACTTAACTCCTTCGCCTTTTTAAGAACATGGGGAAAGGTACTTTGATAACCCAATTTTGAGAGTCACACAAAACATATTTGTTAAAATACAACTTGTGCAAATCTTGGTAAAATATAAAGTAAAAATACAATAATTTAATTATGTCCATCTATATTATATCATAGTAAAAGTTAAGCTTAAAGAAACAAACGTAAGAGAGGTGAAAATAATAAAAATAAAAATATTAAAATAAATGTATGATTATATAAAAAAAGATAAAATATGAAATAATTATATATAAAAAAAGCTTAATGTAACATCAATTAAAAAAATGATAAAAAAATTGATTATGATGGTTTGGATATATACTAAAAAAGTTATAAGATATACCAGTCAAAAAAGTATAGCAACATAGTTTTTACTTATAAAAGAGAACAGAAATATGTTGAGATAATGTTTTATTATTATTATTTTTATTTATAATACAAAATAAGTTTTTTAATACAATTATATGTCATTATAATTTCAAAATATGTCAGGCTGAGAACATATTGGTAACCATACTTAACTTTTTTTTTATTGTTTTACTAAAAAATAACATTATTATTACGTTTGATATTAATTGGGATATGAATATCATTTAATATTAATTTTTTTATTTTCATACTTTTTATATAATTAAATAAGATAAAAGAAAATATTTTTTTACTAAACAATTTAAAAAATCACCTCACATTCTAATAATATTATTTCTTTTTCTTTTCTTTCCATCTACTTTCTTTCACATCTCCTTTGTAAGTAAACATAACCTTAGTTATTGTAAGAAATGAATATTAGTTATTTGATATTTGAATAATCAATATTTGAATTAGTTATTAATATATATAATGATAATTTTAATAATTAATCATATGATGACTATTATTAACTTTTAATCATAATCATTTACGCATAATTGTGTAGTCAAAATTTATCATTATCCCCTTTTCAAAATTACAATTATTATCATATCTCTATTAGGCTAATTTCATCTCCTAAAAAAATATTAGGCTAATTTCATGTATATCTCTGCAAAGATAATTTATATACTTTAACTATTATCATTTTCACATAAGTGCATGCACACACACACAAAATAATGTGAATTGGATTCTCGGATCATAATAGAGAAATTTTTTGGAAGAGGAGGATCGTCTTAACTTGTTGACAATCAACGTAAAATTCATCGTTATATCAAACATGGATTGATAAATAGATCTGTAATTTGTGAACTCAAGTACTCAATTAATCTGTTCTGTGCACGATGTAATGAATCCTTCTGTAAAATTAACTGGATCCAGGAGTTGAGTCTATAAAGTGAAATAAATATGAACTATATGTTACGTAGCTCAAAAAAATTGCACGTTGTAGTTTTCAATTGGTTTCATTGTATTGTTACAAACGCGTGGGCTACGGTTTTGTCTTGACGACAATGAGCACCACCATACACCAGGTGCTATCTTGTCATGGCAGCAAAATCACCTGTTTCAATTTTCTTCTTCTTCTCTCTATTTAATTTGTATTTTTTTTGCTGAAAACAGTGTATAGCCTTTATTTATTCCCTAGTTAGAAAGCAGCCACATAATTGGTACGCGCCTCAAATTTTCGATTTTTGGTAAACTCGTAGTATATTGGTGGCTAAAAAATGCTATTATCACGCGCCACAAATTTTCTACTTTTGGAAAACCTATACTATTACGGTGGCTTACCAAACCAACGCTTTCCTACAACTTCTTCAACCAAATAAATAATTCACAAAACACATACAACAATAATATAAGGTTTTTGACCTTTCCAATTCCAATTCCAAACTAGTTGCATGAGAAGGGTCATATCCCACCACGCGACGTCCCTGTTGTGGACCCTTTTGAAAGCTGACTAGTTCCAATAGAAATCATCAAAGCTTCTAGTATTTATGTTACAGAAAGGAAGCAGATAAGAACTACTCCAACTTGGGTTAGGCCAATTGAATACAAATAAAGAACTCTCCTAGTCGTATTTATGATACCGAGGACAATTTCATTTATAAATGCCCGGCAAATATTATCGTATACAATAAAGTCAATTTTAAACTCTGTTTTAACTATAGTGGCTTTCTTATAAAAGGAGTCTCCCTTAAAACCCTTCATTCATTCCCCTCCCTCCCTTTAGGATACACCCAAACAACGTATCTAGTGCTACCAAATTCCATTCATAACATAACATGGGCCTACTTGGTAAAAGCTTCACATCAAAATTCAAAAGCATCACCACAGTTGCTGTTTCTAGGATTGTTATCTTGAAGAACCAGCACAAAGCTCGCGCCTCTTATGCCCGCTCTGATGTTGCTCAACTCTTGAACCTTGGTTACCATGACCGTGGTCTACTTCGTGTAAGTTATAATAATTAATAAACATCCACCAAAACTAATCTTTCTCTTACAAGCAAATATTGAATTTATCATCTATTTATTAACAGGTGGAGCAATGGATAATAGAACAGAACATGTTAGAAGTATTTGCTATGATAGAAAGTTATTGTAACTTCCTGAGAGAAAGAGCTGAAGCTCTTGAAAGGAACAGGTAAGTTTTCTTCTCTCCTTGCTCCTATTATTGTTTAGTGAATCTTGGACAAATACCAAACTGAAATAGTCATGAATTATTCAATGACACATGCATTTTACTATCTTAATTACTAATTTGAATTTTTTGAAAACATGGTTATGTAGGGAGTGCCCTGTTGAGCTCAAGGAAGCAACGTCTAGCCTTATCTTTGCATCCTCAAGGTGTGGGGACTTTCCAGAGCTGCACAAGATAAGAGAGATTTTAACATCAAAGTTTGGGAAAGAATTTGCGGACCATGCTGTTGAGTTGCACAAAAATAATAGAGTGAACTCTAAGGTGATCATTTGTTATTACCGAAGTCCTGTGAGAACTCATTTTAAAAGAGAACCTTCCCATTATTCTGATAGCTTTTCTTTGGCTTATGTAGATGGTACAAAAGCTTTCACCAAGACATCCAAACATGGAAATCAAAATGAAAGCGTTGAAGCAAATTGCTTCAGAATTTGGAGTTACTTTGCGTTTGGAGCAGGACCCTATATTGATCGATGAGGTAAGAGAACCTTGTCTCCAAAAGAAATAACAACACGCACGAACTTAGTTGTGATATTTTATAATGAAACAAATTCTTTTACACTAATGCAGGACAAATTGAATGTTGACCGAAGGCAAGATGAACCTGAAACCAGAAAAAGTAGTGCTGATGGTCCTAACCATAAAGAAAACATCCAAAATAATCCAGCAAACACAATCCAGGACGAACATTTTTCTGATAGGAATGAAGAAAGGAAGAGATATACGGATACAGCTGCTGCTGCTGTTGATGAAAAAGCCTTAGAATCAAAACATTTTGGGATTGAAGTCAGTAAACACTCAGATCATAAAGTTGCTCTTGGCAAGATCAAGATGCATGTGCATCCTATGGCGAGCTCTAGTTCTGAACTAGCGGGTGAAATTACATCAAAAAGCAACCATGCTGTTGAACTCAAAGGATCGGAAAAGAGGGGAATTAAAAAACAATTTGCATGGGAGGAATCTCACTTAAGTCAAAATCCAACAGATAATATGATAACATCAAGGATTGCTGAGTTTATTTCCAAGGAACGTGTAGAGGAAGCAAATACAGAGGGCCACATGGTTAGTGAGTTAGGCTCAGCCAAGAGTTTCCAAATGGATAACAACGATTACAATAGTCAGTCCAATGCAGCTACAGAAAATGAACACTTAGGTAAAGAAAGAGTTCACCCTTCTTCCCACGCTATAAGATGGAATTCACAGAGGTCTCAATCTGATTCCACTCTAAATCCTATAGCAAGGCATGTGATGGAAACTAGGGATCCAACACATGTGGACTGGAAGATGATGTCAGTGAGGACTAGATAAGCACAAAGGCGAACAAAACAAAATTGTGGAGGATTGAAACATATTGTTGCTGCAAAAGTGTACAAAATGCAAATTCTCGAAATTATTTAGCACTCAAAATAAAAAAAATAATTGTAGAAAATCTCGAAATGTAAAATCCAAATCGGAACCTAATAG
Organism: Pachyrhizus erosus; assembly: GCA_026544285.1. Classification (NCBI taxonomy): domain Eukaryota; kingdom Viridiplantae; phylum Streptophyta; class Magnoliopsida; order Fabales; family Fabaceae; genus Pachyrhizus; species Pachyrhizus erosus. Next base: position 22,583 of record JAMLFT010000945.1, on the reverse strand, counting down.
CAACATATTTTTAAGGCATTCCTGTCGCCATAGGGTTTCCCTCCTGCAAAATATTAGCGAAACAATTTAGCCTCATGAAGCCCTGGAGCCTATTCTCCTCGTGAATGTGAGATGTAGCTAACCAGAAAGGCAACATCAAGAAGTTGCTGTAGGACGAACCAATACTCATTTGTCTGAACTTTAAGAGGATAGTCCATGGAACATTTTATATTTACCCCAATAACGGTGAAAATCAGGAAAGCAGTGATGCCAAATGATGAAAAAGCTAAATCATGGTTGCTAGCCGAAGGAATAATCAAAGTCAAATTTGAAAATTATTATAAACTAATGATGTTATTGATTTATGATGACAAGGTTTGCTATAACATGGTTTAGTGGGAGCAACAGACTTGTATGAAATCTACAGCTTTTCGTTCTTGATCTCAGAAAAGGTAATTTAGGTATCAAGGACCCGCTTTATGTCAGTACCTGACTACTTGTCAATAGGCTATATAAAATTCTAGATGATAAATTGACGATGAAATTTAAGAAAAAATTTTTGTTTAAAAGATTCTATTCTGCTGAGGTACATAGGGATTTTTGGATCAGTTAAAAACATGACAACGACCCACAGGTTAAGTTTTTATCACAATATCTCATCCTTATTCATGTTGTTGAAAGTGAAGATAATCAGTAGAAGGACAAATCAGAGCAACCACATTGTCGTTATTTTTCATCTAGCAAGAAGTTTCCCTCAAAGCCTCTGCAAGCAACATAAATCTTTACAATACAAATAGGTCCTGTCCTGCACCTCATGAAAAATATTTAAGCAAAAGATAGATGAAGAATGCCCAACCTAGTCAATTTCCCAACTAATGAGACAGCAAATAAATTTCAGAACGCATGACGAGGTCCAAGTTCATTCTTAAGATCAAAATTGTACTCCAAATTCTAGTGATTATCATATATTTGCATTAAGTTTTTAAATTGCTGGTAGCGGTTGTGGGTTGATTGCATTCCTTGATATAAAATCCAACAGGAAAGAAAATAATGAATCGTGTGAAAGAATTTTTGGATAGTAATATTAATTAAGAACATGTCTGGTATACACAACAAGAAGAGCAAATGCAGAACAACAAAAACATCCTTTTAAAAGAAAAAAATGTTTGAGATCAGGATAAGTTGCCACCACTCTGCTGCCACAAATTGATGATATCAGTAGCCTGATTGAGAAGAATAATCATCTGCTTCTGAGAAATCCAAGGCTTGGTCTCGAGCAAGTCCTTGAGCTCTTCCCAAGCGTCTTTTCTGGGCCAAAAGTAATATGGGCTCAGAGGAATGGTGCCATGGCCCGGCACCATCTGGTCGAGTGCAATTCCAATGTTCTTCTCCATCCATATGAACTTCAGCACAAGTCTTGGCTTCTCCGTTGGTTTCACAACCACTCCAAGCTTCTAACAATCACAAGTCACAGGAATAATTTTTATTATTTATTATGACAGAAATTGAAAACAATTTAAAAAAAAAAGAAAGAAAAAAGGTGGAAACAGAACCTCGGGTTGGGGAGAGGGAGGGGCGTCTTCTTGGGCGAGAGCGGCGGAAGCAGAGAGCCTGAGGCGTGTGGGGGTTGAAGGAGGAGGAGGAGGCACGTGCGAGCGTGTGAGAGAGGGTTTGAGTTTGATGGATGGAAAAGTTAGAGTTTTGAAAGAGGGAAGCAGATTTGGGTGAAGAAGTGGCATGGATAAGGTATTCATATTTCTTTCTTAGACGAGTGAGTGAGTTAGTAAAGACTTAAGCTTATGCTCTGCTTTAAGATAAGGAAGCTGCTCCGTCTCCACTCTCCACCCGCTCCGACTCTCACTTTTAATCGGGTTACCCGCAAATTCTCTGCGCCTTTTATTTTCGTTTTTAGTATCTTAACTAGCCTTAAATTTATTCCTCTTTTAAATTTAAAATTAATCTTTAAGTGAATTATTTTCACACTATACTTTATCTGAATTTCACATACTACTCCGTTTAAAAACATTTTTTTCACCTTTCTTTTTAGTGAAGTTAACTTATATTTTATGTTTAAAATAAAATTATCTTTTTATCCTAGATACTATTTCTGTAAACTCAAATTTATTATTAACTTAAATACACAAATTTAGAAGTGTTTTCCTAAAATTGTGTAGCTCATGTAAAAGGTTCTTAGAGATGTACGAGTGACATAAATTAGGATTTTTGGTGAAATCTATTTTTATTTTTCATTAAAATAAGATTGTGGACATGTACCCCTTCTAATTTTCAATAATAACGCACGATACCCTTATTTTTTAGGACAATCAATCTACAACACCATTATTTTTTAGGATACAAAACTGATATGAAAAGTCTCACATATGTTAATAAACTTAACAACAAATACTCAAAATAAGAAAAACAAAACTTCAAAACAATCTATATCATACTTTGCACCTTCTTTATTACCTAAAAAATAGGTATAGTAGAAACATGAATTTTGTTCTCTTTTTCCCACAAAAGAGGACTTGTACCAACAACACTACAACTACATAAATATTAAGTAATTTTGTGAGGCAACATAAGAAAAAAGAAGGGGGTATTTTCGAAACAGAAAAACATAACATCATGTTTCATGTTTGAGAAAGGAGGGTATATTCAAAAGTTAAGAAATTTTCTATAGGTTAAAAAAAATTAAAAATGTCATGTAAAATTTGAAAAAAATACAAGAAATGTCATTATAATTTATTCTTAATTTTTTTAATCCTTCTCAAAATAAGATAGATTCTCATGTAAATATTTTATAATTCATGAATAACATAAGAGATTAAAATATTTTTTTAACTACAAAGATTAAAAAATCAATTTTGAATTTAAAAAGTCAAAAGCAAATTTATTTCAAATTTAACTAATTAAAAATATATTTTTTTAGTAAAATTGTACGCCCCCATCTACTTGCAAAGATTACTCTAGTCGTTTCTTAATTAAAATGCATACTCCAACCCCAATTAAACTGTCGGAGTTAATCAATTTTATGGAAATGTTAACGGGATATTTCCTTAGTTCCTAACTTGTAAAACGTTATTAATTTTAATTCTTTATCAAGAATTGATCCTTTAAGTTTTGTGAATATCTAATAGGTTCTTTAATATTTTATTCTATCCACTTCATATTTTATATGATGATTTAGTAAATAAAATTATTTTAAATTAGTTATTATTTTATAAAATTAATAAAGTATTAAATAGTTTTCATAAAATACTCTTTCAATTAATTGTTACTTAGTACTCTCCTCATTTCAGAATAATGATCTTTTTAATATTTCATTTTTATTTTAAAATAATAATTTTTTCAAAAAATTTAAGTTATTTTCAATAATACCTTAGATATAATTAGAAAATAAATTAATATTTACATTAAAAAGAAATCTATCAAAAAAAACAAGTTGGTAGATAGTATGTATATTTTATTATTGGTAAATAGTAAGAATAATTTATGACAAGTGTAGTTGAAGAACAAAATATATTTTTGTTTAAATTTATATTAATTGAATATTTTTAATTAATATGTCATAATTTTAAAAGATTATTATTTTGAAATGGAGGAAGTAATAAATAAATAAGTAATAATTAGAGAGATAAAAGGTATATTAAGAAGTTGCATAATTTTTTTTAGAATTCACAATATTAATTACATTTTATAATACATGTGTCAAAACTTAAATGTCATATAAAATAAAATGGAGAGAGTATAACAAAGTGTAATCAATTATGATTTTACTATTTTTATCTTATCTTAAAGATTTGAAAAGTAAAAAGAAATTATACAACAACAATTTAGTTTTTATGTGAATTAAATTACATAACCATGAAATTATACACTTAAATATTGAACAAAAACTTAAGAATTTTTACCACTCATAATAAAATGAAAACCAACAAAAATATTTGTATTTATTTTAAATACATAATAAAAAAAAATTTCAATTAGGGTTTAGGGTTTAACATTAAGGATTAAAAGTTAAAAATTTAACGTTAAGAGTTTAACGTTAGAGATTTAGGATTTAGAATAACATGTCATTGATAAATTAAAAGTAACATGTCATTGTATTTTGATGTGAAAAATCAATTATTGAAAATGTACTCAATGTCACAAAATATCCATAACCATGAAGTTGATTGTTTTGGTGAGTCAGAGGGACATTTGAATATGATTACTATATTTCTTAAACCTTACATTTGGATATATGTTCATATTCTAAAAACAAAATTTAATTAAATTATTTGTAATTTCTTGATTTATCATTGACACATATTTATTCATCTATAATTAACATCTTTAGATAAAAGAATTCACAAATTAGAGAATTATATTTATGTTCGTGATATTGTAGATAATGTTAGTAATGAAAAATCTGAAGATGATATCAAGTGTCTTAATAGTTTCATAGGCCCTAACAATAATGATTGAAAAACCAATATGGTTGTTGATCATTTTATAAATGAGTTCTACTTATCTACTTTTAAAGATTTAAATGAGATACTAGTTTAATTTTTATCAAATAACACATTAAATGATGTGTAATATGATCTTAATATTAATAAAATGGTTGTTTTAGGTACAATGATAATTTATTGATAAAAATATCATTAATTGATAGTGACAATTTATAAAAATTCTTTTTTTGATGGAACATTATAAAAATAAAAATCTATATAGCTATAAAAAATGCAAGTAAAATTTATATTATCATACATAATGCACTAGTGCATCCAAAGCACTCTTGTCACCAACCTTCTCTTCATTCAACTCAAAGATCTTGATCCTAAGTTTTGCCAAAACATTGTCATCATCTAGCCATTTTTATTCAACTCTTTCATCTCACAAATTTCTTATTATAGGGGCTAGGTTCTTTTGTCTTAGTTCCTTAACAATATTCTTATGATAAGCATCGTGTTGGTGTTCAACAACATAATAAATGCTTTTTTTCTTCTTCCATGTTTATCTTTATATATACATGATGACGTAACATATTAATGAATTGTTAATGTCATTATTACATTATCATGTAACATAATCATTTAACAATAAGGACTAAAATAATAAAAAATTAAATCTCTAAAAGACTAAAATCAAAACAAAAATTTGGTCCTTAAAAACTTGGTTTGATTTGATTTTAGTTCTTGAAAGAAAAAAAAATTCATCTCAAAATTTTTAAAATTCCATAATTTAGTCATTTTTTAAATTTTGTTAAGAGTTGCTAATTCAACTATAACGCAATCACCTTCTTAAACTCTTTGAGAGATGTGAATTGGATTCCATTTTTGTAAGCACAACTTAATGACAATTCTTAACAAAGTTAAGAAAAAACAAATTAAATTATGGTATTTTAGAAATTTGAAAATGAAAAATACGAATTTTTTTTCAATGACTAAAATCAAATTAAGAGTTTTTTGTAGAGACCAAAATCATATTTAATCCTAAAATTTTTAAAGGAATAAAATTAAAAACCTATATTTTATAGAATTAAAATATTATTTAAACCATTTTAATAATACTTTTAATCAACAACAATTTTTAAGGCCTAAAAGACAACTAAGAGTCAAGACCCATCTAAAGAGGCAAGGCAAAAATCTGATGTACTTACGAAACAATTTCAAATCATCTCATCACAAGAACCTCAACAACTATTATAATATTACATCCAAAAGAAGTGCGAATAGGAAGAGATCAAAGTTTTTATGTTCCCCTTTAGGGAATCAAACATTAATAAAGTGAAGATCATAAGATCTTGTCTGTATAAATTTTTTAATAAACACTTACATGAAACTAAGATAAAAAGATAAAATGAATTAAGTTTTTTTTCTAAGTTAAAATTAACTTATGTATAAATTAAAATTAACTTTTTGAAAGAGTTGAATGTGAGAACTTCTATATATTTTAACTAACGAAAAAAGACTTGATTCATTTTAGCTTCTATTTTTTATCCAGTAAGTGCACATGGTTTTCATTTAAAATTTGTAATGGAATTTTAAATTACATACACAATGATCACAGATTTGTGTTATCATCATGAAACACCTCAATAAGGCCAAAACAGGATCTCAATCATAGTTTCTCTACCACACAGTCATTGTACATAAAACTGGATGAAACTTATTAGCTACTAGATTCAATATCATTCTTTTCTGAACATTCTCATACTGAGTAAAAAACTTGATGCCAAACCAGAATAGTGAATATACCCAAAGCATTGTTTTTGTTGTACAAGCAATGAATGAGCTTTAGACCTTTGATGGCAAGCTTGCATCTCCATCATTCTTGCTCTTGTCAGCTTCAAACTTATCAATTGCTACCTGCAGTTCATCAGTGCCTCCAACAGCCCTCATGGTGTAGAAGTAGGCACCAAAGACAAAAGCTGTCAAACCCCCGGCTACTACCAAATTCTTTGCCTTAGGTGGAAGGCTCCTATATCCTAAAAGTCCGGCCATCTTGATCAATGGGGTAAAAAGGGTTAGCACAATTTCACACAATTACAATTACCCTTTGCTAATACAAGTGCAGAAAACACAGAGGATAAAAAAAAATCTAAATTGATATGATAGGGAAGTACAAGAAAATAAAAGGTTGACATTTCCACAAACAGAATGAGGGCACTCTCAACACGATTGAAGGAGTAGTAAAACTAAAGGTGTTGAGAGTTTGTTTAAATTGTTTCATCTAACAGAAACAGTTTTGATGGGTACTACTATTACTGCTACAAAGAAAACCTTTCAAGTAAGTTTCTAAGATATGATATGAATAAGAAATATTAAAATTTCCAGAAATGATGACGACATAATATGAAATGAAGAAACCGAAGCAAGAGGGAGAGAGAGCGAATTTACATTACCTTATCGAACAGAACAGATCCTCCGATTCACTTCGCTTCTTTCTCTTTGGGAACACACAGCACAAGGGAACAGGACGCACCGTCGTCCACTTAAATATCAAACTCAAACTCAGTAAAATTTTAAGTTACATTTTATTTGTAAAAAAAAAAAAAGAAAAAAACTATATTTGATGGTGACAAGAGAATTTTTTGCAGTCCAAATTTCATGATTCCTCTAATACCCATCATATTTAAGTTTTTCCTAAGAAAATCATGTTTAAGATTAATGTATTAAATACATAAAGACTAATATAAAACATTTATAATTTTTAAGAATCAAAATAAAATTTATACAATATTGAAAATTAATATGTTTGCTGCGAAAGATATATAATAACGTTGATGATATTTAACAGTTTTTTTCTTGGTTTATTTGTAACAAGTGTGAAAGTTTTGTCATATTATTATTTTACTGTTTATATTATTACAAATTAAACATTTTAACAATAATTACATAATTAAATTATAATGTAAAATTTATATAATAATTAATTAATAAAAATATAATTACACCCAAAAAATGAAAACAGAGTTATGTGTATATATATATATATATTAATGTTACAATTAAACTTATTTTTCACTCAATTTACATGAACGGTCATTCAATCATTTATTGATTTTTATCAATTAGTGAGTTCATTTTTATGATAAAAAAAACATGGTTTAATAATATTACAATTAGATCAACAGTTTCATCTAGATTCATTCTCATTCCAGTTTCGGTTAATTTAAGATAATGAATATTGAATTAAACGAAATTAATACCATTCCATTTTAATTGCTTTCTTATGTAATGATAAGACTAATTTTAAGTCAGCTATTCGTATTAATTCTTAAATATACAAGTGATCTCAATTTTGAAGCATAGCTTATACCTTATGTAAAGCAATTTAGTAATAAATTTAGATGATTTTTATACGATGTTTTTAGTGAAGATGGAAGGAATAAATTTGAACAAAAGTAAAGAGAAGTTATTCTTCTCCCATTAAAAAGATTATACAACATAAAAGAAAGAAAGGAATTTGACATGTCCGCACATAAAAAAGGACTGATTAACAAATTAAAAGATAAAAAAATCCTCACTTATGTTACACCTCTTTTCTCATTTAAGATATTTATGTAATTTTATATGCATACTTTTTTTTCTATCATATTATTTTCTATGCAATTAAACAAGAAGAGAAAATAATTAATCTTTTCTTTATTTTCTCATCTATCAAACAATTCAACAATCATCTCACATTCTTCTCTTTTTCCTTTCGTTACTTTTCACTTAAAAATAAAATAAAATCAAACATACTACTAGTTTCATCCTTAATAAGTTAGTATAGAGGAAAGATAATAAAAATAAGAAGAAAATTTTGAAGTTTAAATTAAAGAGAAAAGAAGTTTCAAAAATATTTTTTTCTTTCGTTGTTTCTTTTATTTTTCTCTTCAATTTAACCAAAGAGTGCATCACTACCATTATTTTTTCCTCTCTATTTTCTTTCATTTTATCCAAAGATATTATTATGAGAAGATTTAGCAAAGCATTGCACAAGAACAATGAGAAGGTGATTTTGTATTATTTATAGTTTCCTTACTAAAAATGATTACTCTGGGAATGCATTTATATGGAGCTACATTGAGAATATATGACCTTATTATTGTACAATTATAAGGTCCATCTGCCGTTGACCAAGTACTTACAGATTACACTTCGGAAACCAGTGTGGAATAATAAAGCTGATTGCTTAGCTTTTGTACCACGTGTGCAGTAATCGTTCTTAAGAATTAAATATTTATTAAAATTATTTTAATGTTTGAAACTATAGTTCATGAGATCATGCATTTGTACAGGGTGGGCGATGGATACAATGTCACTACTTAATTGAAGTAGGAGGCCAACAAAGAAAATGAAAAAGCTAGAATCTGGATATGCTACCCAATATTGACTATAAATGCACTACCACGGATCCGATTTAACGACCAAATCAATATGATCCATGTTAACACATTAGACCTTGAGAAACTTCTAGACACCTCTTAAACTTCCCACTAAAAATAAGCAGTCCAAGACCAATAAGACTATGCCTCAACATGATACAATTTTCTGGTGCTCTAATCCACCAAATGGCATCTTCCCTTGAAACCTTATTTTCTTTAGATACGATTTCCACAAAAGCTGATGTTACATCTGCAGGCATTTTGGTAGTGTAAACAGCCCCCTCAGCTAATAGGTTCAGGATCATTCGCCTTTGCTCCCTCATCTTATGCTGAAGATACACCTTCTGGTGCTGGTCTCTTGAGAAAGCAACATAGAAACCTGTACCTTATGCTTCTGAAAGCACCCCAATGCTCTGTGAATGACTCAACCAGAAGTCATGGTACAGAAAATCACCACCTTAATTCTGACAGCCAAAGAATAAAACAACAGGAGCAGCGGAATCTCAACATGTTAGAGATAGTGGGCCTCTAATGCCCAAGGATCAATTTACAGGTGAAATTCAGTTTCATAATCAGTCTTCCAAAAGATTGATATCAGCTCTTGAATTTGTTCTATTACCCAGTCATAAATTATATTTTCATAATATTTTTAATGAAAAGCAATTTTTAAGGCCAAAAAGACAAAGCCCAAACATTCGAGACCCAACCACGGGGCAGGACAAAAACTTAATGTTTTACAGACCAAAACAATTGGAAATCATCTCATCTCACATATCCTCAACAAATAGGATATAATATTACTTCCAAAAGACGAGAGAATCAAACATCCATAAAGCGAACATATGATTTTCATTTTAAGTTTGTAATGTCATTTTGCCCTCTCATAGACACGATAACAGTAGCAACTGTTCTTACACATACAAGGGTCACAGATTTGTGTTATCATCAAAATACTTCAATAAAGCAACACCAGGATCTCAATTATAGTTTACCTACCAATCAGTCATTGTAAATAAAGTCAGTTGACACTTATTAGCTACTAGATTCAAATATCATTCTTTTTTAATATTCTCATGCCGAGTAAAAAGCTCGATCCCAAAACCAAAACAGTGAATACACCTAAAGTATTGTATGGGCTAAAGCAGGAACGTAAATCTCTAGAAGCAAAAAGTATTTTTATGAGGCTGCTTCGAACACAGGACTAAATTCTACTAACCAGATAACACAGACCTCAACCAATAGAAATGTAGAACTGCAAGGAGCTCAAAGATGCATTATTTCAACCATAGATTCCACAACTTTTTTCTCAAGATTTCCTTCATCAACCCACATTGAACTTTGTCGATGCAATAACTCTTTCTTCTCTGCCTTCTTCTCTTCATGCATCTTGACTTTCATCCTCCAGTTTTCAAGTTTCTCTGCTCTTTCTTTCAACTGATTCACAAAAATAAAAAATCAATCAATCAATCAATGGTTGAGCCTACTTTAAATAAAATAGTTTATTTGTCAGTTTTTTAGCGAAAGCTTCTGAAAAATAAACAATTATTTCCCCCAAAACTAATCTAAAGTAAACATGAATGTAAGAAAACAGAAAAACCTGAAATGAACACTACAAGAAACAATTTGATCAAATCTCAAACACAATAAAGTGAGAAGAAAAAAAAGAAAACAGCTCCAATTGCATAACAGATCACTTGAATGATGCATTTGCAGTATAAACATAAATAAAGAAATGCATTAATAAAAAAATAAATGTAGTTAGAAGAGCGAAAAAATCCAACAAGAGAAATTGAAGACATATTGTAGTCACAACCCTAACTACAGCAAGAACAGATCCAGGTCCCAAGAAACCTACTCTAGATTTATACTTGTTTTAACAAAGTAGGACATAATAAATGTATTCAGCAGTTGGTTATATTAACAAATCTCATCACACATCAAGAGCAGAAACTGAGCCTTCAAACATTGAAAAAACTGGCATGATGGTGAATCCAGGTTCGTTTTAGCCTTTTGGCAAGCATATAACAACTAGGACAAAAACTCTTAATTTCTTAGAAGGTGATTTTGGTGTTATTCTCTAATCAAACTCAAAATTGAAATATCACCTCAGACATCAGTGAAGTATGTTAATAATAAATAATAACTTTTAATATGGAAGTGAAACTAAAATTGTAATAGGAGAATTATACTAAAAGTAAGCAAGGAACTAAGTAAATGAGAGTGGAAACATTAAGATAACATACGAGGGTTTGTCGAAAGTGTTGTCGTTCGATGTCGCGTTCTTGTGCTCTGAGTTGTGCGGCTTGAGCCTTGAGCTTCTTGCGCTCTTCGTTGGCAACTCTAAGTGCTTCCCTGCGCGCCTCGTCTTTGCGCTCCTTCTCAATCTTCATGGCTTCCATCTCCCTAATGTATTCCTTCCTAACCTCCTTCACCTGCTTCGCATAATCCCTTCGCAGCCGCGCCAGCTTCGCCTCCGCCTCCTTCGGATCCCGCGGTGTCTCCCAGCTTCCCAGAAACGAGTTCGCCGACACAAACTCGTGCTTCTTGCACTGCTTCGACGCCGTAGAAAACGACCGTAGCGATGAACGGAACATGCTAATTCACAGAAAGAAAGATCGATCCAAGAATTAATAACTCTAAACGTTTTTTTTATTATTATTAATTATTGTGATAGGGGCCACTGCACTACTGCTTCGAAGGAAACCTTTCAATTGATATGAACCAACCAACCCTAAATCCTACTATTCACTGTTTTCTCTTTGTCAACACATCCTCTTCCTTTTATAGAAGACTGAACGGACTACCACGCGTGCACTTTAAATCAAACGGCCTAAAAATAATTATTTTGCTTTTCAATGTTATGAAAGGATCCTAATTATTGACATAATTAATTGTTATATTTTTATATTTACATTAGCTTAACTTGTTCAATAACAGTCCAATTAATTTAATAATAATCAATGTGATATTTTTAATGTTTTATTTTTGAAATAGAAAAATTGATTAATCTTTATTTACTAGAAATATAATTTTAAAAAATTATTATATGATATAAGATATTCATGTATTTATGATTGTGATTATTTTTTAGTTATTAATTTAAAAATAAATTTTATTTTTTAATAAATTAAAAAATTTAACCACACAACCCATCGTAGTTTTATATATAATAGTTTTTTTTATCTTATAATAACTAACAAATGAAAATTATTTTATTTATAAATTTATTTATCCTAATAGTGTAGTTTGACCTTGATATTCATAACTATAATGCATTTTTTGTTCCAAATATACTATAGAAACAAAAATCATAACAATTTTATTTTATAAATTATCTTAATATGAGACATGTTTCATATGAATGTCATTAAATTATTTAATGAAATTCATATATAAATAATGTCTTGGATAAATAATGATGACTATATTTTTTTTTTGTCTAACATCAATAGATAACTTAAGTAGATATTAATTTATGCATTGTGCGAGTTAATAGTATAAGTTATAATTTTAAAAAAATAGAATTATATATATATATATAATAATTTAATGAAAAATAAAAATAATATTTATGTATTTTTTTTATTTAAAATTAATGGAACAAAATTTAATATTTATTTAATATTTTGACATATTAATGTTATTAAAAGAATATTATTTGTATAAACTATTATCAACATTACTTACTTTCTTTTTCTCTTTTTATTATTTATTGTAATTGGTAAAGATCACACATTCAATGATGCTAATTATTTACTTGCTTTTTCTCTTTTTATTACTATGAAAATTCTCACTTATTTGAGGATGGCATGTTTAGTGTTAATTTAAAATTGGATAATTATTCCTTATAACAATGATATTATGACTTTGAATTTTTTTCTTCTTTTTTCTTCAAAAGATAAATATTGTTTAATGTTTCATATCATCTAAAAAAGGTGTTAATGATACACAATTTAGTTAATATACTTTTGTTAATAAAAAAAATATCACTTACAATTTTAGATAACAAGAAGTTGATTTTTAGTGAATAAAATACAAAAATATATGTAAAAAACCACAAAATTTAACTTTAATTAAAGATTAATTGTATAAAAATATAAAAGAAGTAGGAAAGAAATGCATACATTTACGAGACTTAGGTTTTTCTCATAAAAAATTAGGACAAAATATATTTATAAATTGATGATAATAAATATAATAATAAATATTTAATAATAACTTATTTGTGTATGAGGTAGTGATTTAGTGATCTCCAACATCGACTACCATCGACTATCATTATTTTCACACATATTATTTTATGTTTTAATAACCGTTGTGTGAAATCATATTAACCTATTTATATTTTAATGACATTGTGAAATCATATCTTAATATTAATTATTACGCAAAAGAGTGTATATTACTAAATATTGAACAATTTCCTATACATACAATACTTGGACTTCCATTAAATATAAAATTAATTTTAGATATCATTATATTCAATCAATCATAAAAATACAATGAATTATAACATAAATTTAATTCATTACAATAAAATAAATTGTATAAATAAGAATATAATAATTATTTTTTTAAATATGGATACAGGTGTGAGTGCGGGGCGAGTAGCTATGTACTCATGCAAGTATCCATCCCAGCTTCCCAGGAACGAGTTTGCCGACACAAATTTGTGGTTCTCGCACTGCTTTGATGCTGTCGAAAACGACCATAGCCATAAACGGAACATGCTAATTCGGAGAGAGAAAGATCGATCAAGAATTAATAACTAAACGTTTTTTTTGTTGATTAATTATTGTGATAGGCGCTAGTGCACTACTGCTAGGAACAAAACCTTTCAATTCCTTATTATTAAGTTTCTATGATATGAACCAACCAACCAGCATTAGTAATTCGAAAACAATAATGACATGAGACGAAGTGAGTAGTGCATTACCTTACCCAACACAACAACAGATCCTACGATTCACTGCTTTCTCTTTGTCAACATAGCCTCTTCCCACAGATGATAATAATCATTATAACAAATCCAGAGTCCGAGACTTGTTCTAAGACCATGCCTCAATATGATATTTGCCACACTTTTCTAATGCTCTAATCCATCTAACTGCATCTTCTCTTGAAACCTCATTTTCTTTTGATACAATTTCCTCAAAAGCTGATGTTACATCTGCAGGCATTTTAGTTGAAGAACCTGCTATATAAACAGCAGCGCCCTCAGCTAATAAGTTCCAAATCCTTTGGCTGTGCTCCCTCATCTTATGTTGAACATATACCTTCTGGGGCTGGTCTCTAGAGAAAGCAACGTAGAAACCTCCACCCTTCGCTTCTGAAACCACCCCTTTGTTCTGTGAATGACTCAACCAAAAGTCACGATACAGAAAGTCACCGTCTTCATTCCAACAGCCAAATAAGAAAATAATTGGAGCAGTGGAATTAGTTCTACTTTGCACTGCTCTTTCCTCTACAAATCCACGGAAAGGCGCACATCCTGTTCCAGGTCCCACAAGTATGAGGGGAAGTGAAGGTGATGGTGCAGGAAGGGAGCCTTTATGGCACCAGGCTGCAACATGAATACCTGCTTAAAAGAAAAAATCATTAGATACAGAGGCAAACTGATGGTTACATAACTAAATAAACTGCATTAAGTGGCTTGTTTTGCGTTCATACCATCACGAGGATCTAATGCAGCTAGCCACGAGGAGCACAGTCCTTGTTTTTTCCTCTTGTAAGGTGTTGTCCAAGACACCACATTCACAGTCAAATGTACTTGATTGGGATGAGCCGATTGAGAAGAAGATATGGAGAATGCTCTTGGTTTCAGAGGAGGAACTAGTTGGACTAGCCACTCCAACGGCATTTGTACAGAAGGAAAATCCTCTAACACCTTCCCCCCCAAACAAAAAGATCAGGCATATGCGTACGTTTGAAATGAATCAGACAAAAGAACAAAAGCAGAGAATCAAGGAATATCTAATTAATTGTTAAATGGAAGCTAAATTAGAAAACTAACAATTCAATAAGAAGGCTATCATGTCCTCTTGCATTTTTCTTCCCTTCCAATGAAGTTTCTTTTATTATCCAAGAAAGAAAACAAATTATGATCATATAAAATAAAATCCCAGAACTGCTACAAATTTTGGGATCTAGTATTACATTCCCTGTATAAGCAATCAAACCCCTTGGTTATTTTCCTTTAACTTCTTTTTCTGCCTTTCAAAACAATTGAGCCAAAAGAATATTTCACCAAAATAATTTGTCCAGCTTAAATTATTAGTAATATTCACACAAAATACCAACACCTTTTAAGAAAACAGAAAAACATTTTCAACACTAAAACATAAAATAGGAAATTCATCATTCATTAAATCAACATCTTCCCAATTAAATTTTAGCATATTCACGCCAAAGAAAAATGAGTCATATGACTGACGCTGAATAAAATAATAAGCTATTAATTTAGTTTGAATGAAGCAATTAGCTCGAAAACACAGCCAGAACTTCGGGACTGGAACTGAAACTCTAATCTATAAATCTAACAATTTCCCTTACCATGAGATTTTAAACTTCATTGAAATATTTATCTAATATCACTAATCTTGGTAAACAATATTTATACGCTCCCATTATATCTATTTTTGCAGCATGGTTGAATAAGAGTTTAAGAACCACCACGACTTATCAATTATTGTTTCTTTAATTCTTTTACAATTTACATTCATGGACCAGTTTTAGACACAACCCTTTAACCATTCTCCATTTTCTTAGAAGCTGCTTAACACAATAGAGAATTCAGTCTCTAATTCATTGACCTTACCTCAAGAACAGTTCTCCTTTCTTTCTGGTTATATTCGTACAGGTCATCTCTTCCTTCAGGTGAAGCGAAATATTGAAGTCTTTCCCTCTCATGTTCTGCTGTTGCATAAAAACTCATAACCTGGAACATAACATTATTGCTAGATTAGCTTTTAATGCAAGAAGTTATAGGCATATTTTTTTCATGCTTCTTTCCTATGTGTCAATATTTAAGAAATCATCATGCACCAGAACAAATTTATGATACACATCATATACAACATCTTGCAATGGAAAAATAATGTTATGCCCAAGTACTCACTCAGCTAAGGAAAGAGAAGTGTAAGAAGGACCAAAATAGGAATCTAGTTTACTAGAATGGGGTATAATATGTTTTACATAAATTAACACTAATATACATAAAAGTGAACAATACATAGGAATGCTATATTTAATTTCAGTCACTATCTTAAATTTTGAGATGTCACAATTGCAAAAGATGGTCAGAGGACATTTCTCTCCACAGCCAAGATGTACAATTAACAGTTCTACTAGCTTAATGCTATTATAGAGTGGCTTTTATTTGATTTAGGGCTTGACCTGCCATTTGAAAAATCAACACTTAGCCATTTGTGCGAGTTTCTGCTTGATTACAAATGCAACCAATTCCAGCAATTTATTAACTCATTATGTATCTAATCCAAGGTTAATAACTCAAAAGAAAAAAGAAAGAGAAGAACATAAAATATAAGACAGGAAAACATTGAATTCAATTATGTAATTGTCTTTTATAATGGCATAATAAATGGGCTGTCAAAACTTACTGCATCTTACCTCAAAGAAATAGCGCCGAGGAGAAGCTGAAGCTACATCCATTGAAATTTCCACAAAAGTTCTTAATTTTACAGGGATTCTAGAGTCGTGAGCATTGTGATCATCCACTTCTCTTGGACTAACCTGAAATTTTGCAGATTTCTTAGTAGTAAAGTTTACATACACACATAGAAGAAAAATATGAATTTAATAAAAAAAATTATCAATCAGGTATAAGACATGCACACAAGTACAAGCAGAAATGGGCAACTATATGATTCTACTATTCACATATAGAATACTTTTCAAGGAGAATAGCTTCTGAATGGAAACAGAAAGCAATGGCAGAAACAACCATAAGGCTTCCTTATTTTATTTCTAAATCACATGAAAAGAGGTCATTTAGCTGATTAAATGTATCAAACAATGTTTGAAATATTCATTTTTCAGGATGCAACATAATGTGAAGTCAATGCTGACTGAGGAAGATTGGAGAATGGAGAACCTCATTAATATTAACTAATCTTGAATTACTTACAGTGATGAATGAATCAGGATCCAAATTACAATGTTGTATGAAAGCATCAACTGCAGCTGAATCTTGACCAGGTAAAATTTCAAGGACATCACCAATCTCA
This sequence comes from Pachyrhizus erosus, assembly GCA_026544285.1. Taxonomy (NCBI): domain Eukaryota; kingdom Viridiplantae; phylum Streptophyta; class Magnoliopsida; order Fabales; family Fabaceae; genus Pachyrhizus; species Pachyrhizus erosus. The sequence continues at coordinate 5,495 of JAMLFT010000945.1, read as the reverse complement.
TATTCAAGAGCCTGAGGAAACCACAATGCATCTATCAATTCAAATGAAAAGGATGAATAATTTTGTAGCTAGTAATTTCACCATATGATGCAAAAATAGGATCTGAAGCAATGTAATCTGTACTTAATTTGTATCAACACAAGAAGTTCAAACATCTATCCACCACAAGGTTAAACAAGACATAGGGTAGCTTACATGTGAAAGAAATTCAAATTCAAAATGACGAACATCTTTTCCACAGTTTGATCTGGTCAAAGGAAGATTCTTTACCTGCATGATCAGAACCAAATAAATCGAGGCATGCAACAAAAACAGCTGACTTGGATGGTAGATAAGTATTTAGGAACAATTGTTCATGACAAATATAGACTTAGAACACACCCATTTAGTAAATCATGTCTACAAAATTCCATATAATTTTAGGATCAATGAACTTCATTTTGATAGATACTATACTTCTTAAAATACAAGTGAATGTTAACTATAACATGGCATACATACAAATATTTGATTTATCGAAAATTCTGCATGCATGATCATTAAGTATTCAAAGATAATATCATATATTCAATTGCTAGATTTGTTAAATTCATATTCCATAAAAAGTTAGCAATTGGAGTAAGTGTTCAAGACCTAATCCTAGAGTCAATGGATCCTTTCACACACACACAGCTTATACATGGTTTTCTAGATTGATACAGAAATAGCATTTCCTTTGTAACTCATAATGGACATAAACCTCTAGAATACTAAATATCACATGTATTATTCTATACAACAAAAGAGATGATGAGTTGATCTATCTACTATACAGGGTTTATTAATGGACAACACACAGCACCGAGATATTGATAACTGTTACTGAACACTGATGACCAGCATAATGGGCATAGTCTAAATACTGTTTACAACTACTAATGATAGTGTCTTATATCCAATACCATCTTAAGAAAGCAGCCAGGCCTACTTCTGTCAGAAGATGATATTCCAGGGTGCATTGATCGAGCACTCCCAATTTGCATATTAAGACATGTTAAATCTGAAAGAATCACATGTTATTCTAGTCAAATATAATTAAAAAAAAAAAGTCTTATCAACAATGAAGATCAAAATCTGCAACTCAACGTCAAACCATTACAGCTACAGCTCAACCAAAGTAACCCATGCATGGTATTGGGAACAAGGCAAAATTTCCATACCTTTATATACATACACAGACACATATATGATGTGTTTGCCCATATGTGACATACTAAATCAAAATGCTCTTGGAAGTTTAAGCATCAACAACTTTAAAGACTTTACCATAACCATAAGCAATTCAACCACAACTCATATTCCACATCCAATAACATGTCAAAGATTCCAGAAAATGGCTATGTAATGAAGTAATAAAAGTAAGGTCTTCTACTAATTTGGGACTAGTTCATTACTTCATATCAGAAAATAATTGCTATGGAAATTGGAAACATTGCAAGTCAACTAAGAACTTAACAAGTTTGGGACACCTGAGGCACTAGAAAAATGTGACTCGTCATTTTCAATGTTGTGATATGTGATCCGGACTTTGGGCTGATCAATCAATACTGTATCTTGAATCACAACATCAGGACCATTTGGTAAGAATTCTGGTTTAATCATGTTTAACATTCTCCACAAAGAAGACATCCAAGGATCCAGAGAAGCTTCATAGCTACAAATAATTATACCATCTTTAGTCACTTGAAAGATAATTTGTATATTACAATTACAATACACAATAAAGAAGAAAATATTAATTTTGATTAAGAATATAAGAATTTAATTAAAAAAATTAATTACAGAACATGAGATATTCATTGAGTATAACAAAGTTCTCCATAGCAGGTAGTAGCAAGCTCTAATACAGAAATCTTAAAGGTAGATTCATATCTTCCATAGAGCTTTACTCAAAGAATCCATGTTTTTTTCCATTGTGACCTTTTAAGTTAAAGAGTAAAGGAAAATAATTGCAGTCAAAACTCAAATTCAGAAATAATTGGTTACTTAATCCTGACATAGTGCCATGTATGTGGCAACTTTCTTATCAAGCAAGTTAGTTGCAGTCTTAGTAATGCTTGAACGTGTCCACCTATTCTAGAACAATTTCTGCCAGTAAGGTTTAAAGGATTTATCCAAAAGAATGCAAAACCTTTCTGGCAGTATACTATTTCTAAAATTTGGTTCAATTGGTTGAAGCAGGATACACACAACAATATCAGCTGGTAAGATTTACAGGATTTAGAGAAATAAGGCAAAAACTTGGTGGCAATATTCTGTTTTTACAAATTTGGTGCATCTTTTGGGAGGATAATGCTCAAATTTTTCTAAATGTACTTCTTAGCTTCTCAACTTAATTTGGGATAGTGTAGTGTTCATAACCTCTTTGTGGTTGTTTAAAGGGAGTCACCATTTCAGTCATGTACAGAGATTAACATCTTAGCTTCATTTTCATTTTATTTTTAGCAGATGCATCTTGTTCTCTTCTCTTTTGGATGATTCGTTATTGATCTCTTAGCTGTATATTCTCTCTTTCCTCTGTGTGTGAGGGTGCTGGCACACGTATAAAGATGTACTTCGTACAGAAGCATTTGAAAATTGAAACTATCCTTTGTTTCATTCTATCAAAATCTATTCTAAGGGTGTTTCATTGGCCTTAAATTTTCTTTTAGATAAAATTATGTTCTTCACCTCTCTCTAGTGTTCTTACCATGGTTGTTTAAGGTAGCAGACAAATCTGGTAAGCAAAGGTATTAGGCATCCTTGCTTTATCCCTAGTTTCCTTTATTAACGTAATGTTGCCTTTGTTTTTCAGCTCTTGAGATACTTTATCCTTGCCCACATAAATTCATTCTTTGATACTTGTTTATCTAGCTCAGAAGTCCAAAGTACTGCAGTAATATCTTGAATGTTTATATATATATATATTGTTTGCTTTATTGATGTTATTGGGAGACACCAGAGACCAAACCCAAGGTTTTGGCATTATAAATTTATAATTAGAATAGAAGTTTCAAACCCCTTTTAGTTTTACCAACCATACTGTATAGATTTTAGAATTTTACTCGTGTTAAGAAATATGTTTCTACTAAAGGAAGAATTAACCAAAGAACAGAAGAGAAGCATTCTCATGTTTGAATGAATATCAACAAACAAGAATTGAACACTCAATTAGCACATTCTAGATAGATGAATTAGTAATCTAATAACATCACTGCTTTCATACTTCAAAAGCATAAAGGTGTATGTTTGAACTATATCAAATAAAACTATCTTAATTGACAACATAATCTGTAACCATACCCTGAAGGGTGTTGATCATCTCCCAAGCCTCTTTCTACAATAGCTGTTCCTCCTAGGTCCATTAATCTTTTGTCTAGCTTCTTCGCAACAAACTGTCACAGTTCACACATAAGGTTTTATCCAAAACATCAAACTAAAGAAAATAAACATATCTGCCAAGACAGTAAAAATCACTTTGATCAAAATTGTAGAGTGACCAAGTCATTTTCAATATTGTCCCGTGCCTACTTTGCCCACATTCTCACAATGTTTCAGCATAAAGATGTACATAGTCAATATCCGAGGCAGCATTCATGAGTGCTACAGTACTTATCTAACAAAGCAAACACAAGACAAAATGAGCAAGAATAAATATTTTACATTGTACTTCTGATAACTAGAATCACCCAAGCCGAAAACCGCATAAAGAAGCCCATTCAGCCAACGTTGGCCTAGGTTTCTCTGAAGAAGATATCTCCAAAACACCTGCACAAGAAAAAGAAGAATAAACAAAACAAGTCAAAATGAAGAGTTTAATTTTCATATACTGAAGTGTAATAACTTTCTACACAACGGACTAATAAAAAATCACCTTAGATATGACTATTAAAATAGTTGTGACACAACAGTCTGAGTGAATGACAATGTAAAAAAACTTTAGAATATGAGGGCATTTAAATTAAATTCTAAAAACAATATGAAATCAAAGTTTTAGAAAAAAAAACAAAAGTAAATAAGTAGTATATAATTAGTTAGTTACCTTCATGGTATCGGGTGTATCACCCTGGCCAGTGGTAGAAACCACAAAAATGACAGCGTCCTCCTGCGGTAACAAACTCTGTGTAGAAAGCAAGAAACATGGCATTGAAGGCATGAGAAAAAAAAATGAAAAGACAGAGATTTAATTGCAAAAGAAAAAGAAAAAGAGAGATACAGGATGATATTGATCGAGGGAGAGAAGGTTGACGGGGCATGCTCTCCGTTCAGCTTCGCGAGAAACACGTTCTGCTGCGTCCAGTGCATTGCCCGTCTGAGTGGCGTACAGTATCAGCAGTTTATGCATTGCAAAGCTAAGATCTTTTTCTTTTTCTTTGTCTTTTTGGTTTCATGAATGAGAAAAAGGGGTTTTGAAACTCAATCAAAGTGAGTTGCCAGTTTACAAAGGAAAGAAAATGTCTTCAGAAGTCAGACCGAACCGGTCAGACTCGGTTCAAGCAGGGGTCCAATTCTACAACAACTAATAATGCAATGCAATGATTTAATTTAAGGAAAGAAAAACATATTTGTCTCTTAAACTATCTGCAAATTTATTTTTAATTTTTATAAAAATTTGATTTGTTCTTATTCTTTATATTCTAACAGAAATGTATATTTTAATTTTTTTTATGAAGGACTAAAATTACATTATTTTTTTATAAATATAGAAATTAAAAACATATTAAATTTTTATAAAAATTAAATTTAAATTTCAAAATATTTTGAGTTAATGAAAACATATTTTATCTATATATATATATATAAATTGGTCTTCCTAGTTAGTATTTTATCGTAAAGGATGAAAGATATGTTTTTTTCTTTGTTAGAATAGTTCTAAGGTCATTAATGTTCAGCATTCTTTATATAAAATAAGGATTTCAAGATTGAAAGGTTTTAGGTTTTTTTTAGTAAGGATATGAACATTAGTAAGACTAATTTATATAACTTTTAGTGTGAAAAAAGAAAGAGGAAATAAAAAAATGAAGGGATAAGTAAAAATATAAATTAATTATATAATAAGTTTAATTATATTTTTATTTTTAAGTTTTTATTTTGTTATAAAAAAATTTAATTAATTTTATAAATTTTGTTCTCAAAGTTTTAAAATATCACAAATTTTACTCTTTTGTTGACGGTTGATAAAATAACATTGACTACAATAATATTTTAATTTTAATATGTCAATATATATTATGCTAACATGAATTGATGATGTAACAATAACATAGTAACATTTTATTAGAAAAAAAAGTATTATCTTATAAAAATATGATGATGATAATGATAATAATAATAAATTATGAGTGCATAATAATAATTAATAATAATAATAATTGTCAATAATTAAAAATAATATTATATCATAATTTAAATTATTTATAAACAAAAAATATAATTTATATATTAAAAATATTTATTTAGTTATTATAAGTTTTAAT